>JAOWBB010008287.1:0-101011 GCA_028565995.1 Ricinus marginatus | reverse complement strand
TTAACATTTTTTATTATGAAATTTTTATTAAAAAAAATGATGGAAATGTTTGTGCCTATAAGAAAAATATAATTATGATTCATTAGATTAATGAATTTCATAGAAAGATAATTTTACAGCTTAATAAAATTAAGAGTAATTAATTAGTATTTTTGACTTTCATTTCATTTTTTTACTAATAAAATTCAAATTTGAAAAGTTAGCAAATTATTGATTTCCGTATTGAAAATGTGAAAATTTTGTAGGATACGATTCTTAATTCTTAACTGAACAAAAATTTCAAAAATTACAGGCGTAAATTAATTTAACACGAGAGTGGTTTTTATCCAGAAAAAAAAATTGTGCCCAAATTATGTTATTTTTGGTGTAACATAAACTTTATTTATAATGGAAAATTTTTGTCGAGCGTTTCACAGCTGAATTTCGACATGAAAAAGGACGAAAGATTGAATCGGAAGGCTGCCCTTTGTTGGAACACGAGGAGTGATGCCTGAACATCAAATTTTCGGCCTTTCCTGTGCTCCTTATGGATCAATATAACGAATGAAGCACGAGGAAAAGAGTGCGACAGTTTTAAAATATATAAAAGAAAGAACAAATTGCAGAATTTTTTCAGTTTTAAATGTTTCATTCCTTGAGGCTTTTGATTTCTGTTCACTCTGATTAATTTTTTAACTCTTAAAGCGCTATTATTCCCTGTCCGTTTCTCAACTTCGACTGATCAGAGTTTAAAAAAATCTTTATTTTTCCATATTTTTTTGGCAAAAAAGCATAACCTGAGTCAGATTTTACTTATTCATCTGCAATTGAATTACATCAGTTTACTTTTATCAATTTTCAGCATTAAAAAAGCAAAAAAACCTATAAATAACATCTTAAATTAACATTCGATATTGTTTCGAGCACCATAGAAACTGTTAATATCTAAAAAGATTGCTTAAAAAGCTAGTTACCGTCAGTTTTACCCTCGAATGAGATTTATTTTGGCTCCTCGATTAAAATTTAGCTTTTGTAAAAAAGTGGAAAAATTAATTGGTTGGATTATGTTCCATTGCTTAAACAGCAATTTCGTTGGCATTGGAAAAGATTTTATTTTTTTTTCTTTGTTTTTACTACTTTTCTTAATTTATCTTGAATTATCATTTTTTAAATCAGATTCTGTTATAATACCATCTTATATGTGATGCTCCTAAATAAAGAAGAGATATATTGCTTTCGGATATTTTCCCCTCATTTTTAATAAAAATCATATTTTTCAGTATTGAGGAAGGTTTTTCACGAACTTTGCAAACAATTTCGGTTTCAGAAATGAAAATATTTTTATTAAAGCGAATTTCAGATCCCAGGCCGTTAAAAATTCCCTCCATGTCTGCTTTATTCTCTAATAATTTTATTAAACGAATAAATTTGAAGAAATAAAATTATTTATAATTTTATCCATCAGATCGTGGTTGGATTCGAAACTTGAAATGCAAACCAATAAAAATATGGAAACATACATTGACAAAATCTATTAGTCAGCACATCGGCATTGATGAGGTATCTCGTGAGCTGCATGCTATGCTCACTGAATATCTGTATTTTGGTAATCAGATGTTGGAAATTTTTCCATGTTCATTAAAGCGGATGAAATTTTTTCTAAAACATGACATTACGTTGATTGCCTTGCTACTGGGCAATTTTTTTTAAATTCATAACTTCGTTTTCCAAATAATTTAGATTTTATTCCCTTCCAAATAACATAACCTTTGACATTTGCGACCTAAAATGTTTCAAACAAGCCATTCAGTCCTGTTAGAACTTTCAAAAATCCCTCTTTTTTAGATTATTCCTATATTTTCTGCAATAGGATCAGTAAATTTTAAGGACGGTATTACCGAGCCAATGTGAAATTAAACAGATTATTTTCCCTGGAAAATCTTTTACGGGAGACATCCTGCATTCTAAAACTTTACACATTAACTCTCTCCTTGGCACAGAATTTAACTTTGCTTAGCCTTTATTTCATTAAAATTAGGGCTTGCGCACGACGGGTCGCTTACAATGCGATCTTATGATGAGATTTATGTATCCAGCATTTCAATTGATCTACATTTTCGTTTGCACTGGTATTTATAAGAATTTGCGACAAAAATATAAATTAATATTGATATTATTATGAACCCCTTTACTGACTGGATAAAACGAAGGAAAAATTGGTGAATTTTTTTCGAAATATCTTTTTAATATTTTTTTGACTTTCAGGGTGTTCGCATTCAGAATTAAATTCTACAAATACCTTAAGCATTATAATTTATATAACATTATAAAATCAAGGAACCACAAAAATAAATGTAATAAAAAAATATTATAACCTATAAAATTTTTGTTTGGTCATGAGTCCAGTATTGTAAAATAAATCTCTTCTGAGGTATGTACAGTAGACTTATATAGAAAATGCAATTTAACAGATAATTATTGAAACTAAAATGTTATTTTTAAAATATTATTTGAATATTGAGTTGGGTTTTCAGATAGAAATCAATTTTTAAATAATATTATCGAAAACTATAATCAAACTGCAATATTTTAATTCGCTAAACAGTATATGTTTGAATTATATAAATATTACTTTTGTTTTCTGATATATTTTTCTAGATGTTTCTAACACAATATCAAAACAATACAGCACACAAAATAATTTTTTTTACTCAATATTATATTTTTATAATTTTCGGCGAGCTCTGCCATATTTCGCTGCTTTAAACGTTCATAACAATCTATTATTCATACTATTTTATTTTTTGCCATTATTTCAAACAATGAAGTGAATCCAAAAAAGGACATATATTGAAGTGAACAAAAGCATTTGAACCGGAGTTAATACAGAAAGCACTGATTCCATTGCTAATATAACCGATTTTCAAATTTTCCACTAAAAACATTTAAATATTATGCAACAAAAATGTTTTACATGATTTTAATTTATCAATAAACTTGGAAATTTCAAACTGTCTTAGATTTGTGTTTTTTTTCTGACATTATCTGAACTAATGTCATTTGCCTGTTGTTGACAATAATGAAGACGATCGATAAAGGATAAACTTTTATAGATTTCGTCGTTGAAAATTATTATTAATTTTTAAACGGATCGTATCTAGTACTAAATTATTTTTATCATCGTCATACTAATTCTGCATACTTTCTCGAACTAGTTTTACAGGAAAGCTAGCTCTTAATGACACTATTATGCATTCGGTTAAAAATGATTTACGAGCAAGTTATTTTGTAGAGGCAATTTAATTATTTAAAGTTTTCTTATTTTTATAATATCTTTGATATTAATTAATTTTACCCGTCAAGAAACTGAATTGTAAAACAAAAAAAAATTATTCTTTTAAGAGCAAGTTTCTCTTTTCTTGCAAGACTGTGAATTCTGATACAATGGAAAGATATCCAATTATCTCTCTTAAAAAAATATTATTTCTCGACAAAAAAAAAACTATTTTTACTGCAAAGTTCACACACAAAAACGAAATTGCTTTTACTTGGCATCTTGGCATTTAGCAATAATCTCAAAAATTGAATGTCTCTGACTTTAGAATTTATTTTAAAGGTTTACCCGTTTAAGATGGCGAAAACTTTCGCATAAAGTCGAGATTTTACATTAATCTGACACAATAAACGAATTTTTTTTGCACACAACGAAAGACAGGAAATTCCTTTAAAAGTTTTGATAGTTATCAAAATCCGTTGTAAAAAATTAGTTTTTTTCATTTTCAACGCAAACAAGCAATAAATACTGGATTCAGTTATTTTTTTTACACTATATTGCTTTTAGTGTTTTTCCATAATCTAGAATGACCAAAACTCGCAGAATCGGGCTCCGCTTAACTCTGGACAGCTACATTAATTAAACATACCTTTGCTCATATAAAAGTGACGTGTCTGTTTCAGCTTGACTTGAAGTCAAAATTTTGTTTTGACCAAAATTTTATATTTATGGATCTGAAAGAAAAATATTGTTAAAATTTGAACTATTTCCCTCTTTTTTGCAGCTCGGGCAGAATCGATTAATAAGCAAAACTAATATCTTATCTAAAATTAATTGATCCGTATTTAAAAATAAATTATTTGAAGCTTTAAAAAACTTTCTTATCTGAAGATGACTGCGAAAATTCTCATCCATTTATTATGTAACCTACCTCAATAAAACAAGCATTTGAAGTGACTCGTGTTTTCTACACAAACGGAAAAATCACTGATTGAAATCTAAATAATTTTAGAAATTTGTATTTCGAATTTTGACAATCAAAAATACAGAAAATGTTTAATAAAATTATTTATTAATATATAAATAATATATGAATTTAATAAATCCAGTAACTATACATTCAAACATCAAGAAGCTTTTCAATTACTGCAACAGTAGTTATAAATTAAAATATTATAAAATTACTTTAGAATAAATAAAATGATAATGTTTTTCATCGGACAAAAGTTGAGTTATCATCTCATGTTACATCATGTAACGTCATATTTGATGCACAATATTATAAAAAAATTTGCATTTATTTTAAAAAAAGTTTTTTATAATTTTATAATATAATTTTCCTATTTGTTTGAGAAGAAATAATTTCCATTCTTATTGCATCTTAATTATCAACATTAGATTTATAAATTTTACTTACTGATGCAAAGTAATAATTATTACGAGTTATATAATTCAATTAAAATATCTCAGTTAATGGAATTTTATTAGAAAAGCATTCGTTTATGAAATTTTATGAACCTGGAAAATGTGCCTTAAGTCATTTTCACAGTCATTGGCAAAGTTATGACATAACCGTAAGGTCGGAGGTTAAAGAGGCAAGGCATGAAATTTAAAACTGAAAAAAAAAGGAAAGCGTTTTTAATTTTTAATTTATCTTTTCCAGAAGCCTTCGCCAACATTTCTTTATTTCATTAAATTATTTCTAAATGTATGGAACATACAAACAACAGAAACAATCAAGGCCTCACTCTCATATCTGCTTGCTGCTCACATTTCTTACCACGTCTTTCTCGTTTCGGCTTCAGAAATTGAACTTTTAAATATTGACGTTGATTCTTTCTCGTGTACAGGCGTCATTAAATTTTCATGAGTATTATATCCCATTCTTCATCGGTAAAGTCATCGACGAAAAGAGCCTGGTAGTTAATACACACGGTCGGTTTTAATTAGGCACATTAGTAAGTATAAAATTAGGAATACAAGTATGAACAAACGAGAAAGATATCCCGGGAAAAAGTTTCAGGTTAGAAGACAAAAGACTTGGGAGGAGGTTCGCACTGAAAATGGAAAATTATAATTTATAAATTAGTCGGGTTTTAGGGAAGAGGCTTAGGGTGAAATGGCGCGGTAATCTTATTTGAATTTAAAATGAGCGAGGACATTAAGTTACTCTCCAAAATTTAAGGGCGAAATCTATTTGTTAACCCACATTTTTCTACCATTGATGAAGATATTTTAAATTTTGAATAGGACGAAGTATAAAAACATATAAATTAACAGAATAAACTGAAATTAGGATAAATATCCGCGCGTCCAATCTGTTGTGGTGAATGTACATTTATGTTGTCGACATATGGACCTCCCATTGTCCTTAAAACGACTGCTCTTTTCTAATACAACTAATTTCGTTACTGTCTCATACAGTCAATTTTCGTTTCCTTCTTCAATAAAAAGTCTGAGCACCGAGAAATCGTTTTTGAATTACCGGGCCTCTTGAGAGATTTGCCCAATTCGTCCCAAATATCCGAAAATTTATATGACTCGGCCCATTCAAAACTGATACCGTCTCTATAAAGGGAGATATGAAAACCGATCGCGGTCATTGTTCGAAAAAATTTCTGTCAATATCTCGTTGAATTTCGATTTGCAGAGAAAATTTTCAAAAAAAAGGACATTTCATTTTCGACATTTTTTTTCACGTTCTTCGCCTTAGGGACATAAATTTTCGTTTTCGAGCAGTGAGAAAGAGCTAAACAATGTTATTAAAATGAAAATGTACTTTTGTGATTCGCCTCTTTGCTCTAGCGCTCTTCATCGACTTAGCTTTCCCATCAATACGTTCCAAACATTAAACACAGGAGTGGGAAGCTTTAATACTGCCTTTTCAATCGATTATATCTCATCCAAAGACGGCGAAAAAAATGGAATCTAACTTCGATTGAACACTTTGACCCGTAGTTACTCAAATGTTAACACAGCAACAAGAATTCAATCATTTTCTCAATTTTTTGATAACTTTCCTGCAAAACCATGCGATTGAGTGCTTAATGCAGAATCAGGTACTCCAGCTAAATTTAAGGTTCCGTTAAAAGAATTCCAAGTCTTTACGCAGTTTTCTTTGCAGAAACTCCTAAGTAAATTAATTTTCCTAAATGATAACATAATCCGTGTGGAATTCGAGTCGGGGGCAGAGTTTTGCAAAACTCTTAAAAAATTGCAAAATTTTTTAATTTCTGCGCAGTTAATCCTTGAAAAGCACCTCTTCCTGGAGATTTAGAATAAGGAACATATTTAAAAAAAGATGTTCGCATTTTAAATTTTTAACACCATTAAACAAAGCATTTATGCGAATCGAGAGTCAAAGCTCTGATTTCATTAAAAAAAATATTACGATCACCTTATTTTTTCGCATGGTTCATAAGTGCTCATTCTGAAACTTACAACCGGAACTCGAATTCTACGTCCCTTTCATTATCACAATTGAGCTTGGGATTTGCTGAAAATTAAAATTCGAAATCCGAATCTTGCAATAAGGTTTTGAAGAAAAAAAAACCCTTAATTTGCTCACAATCGTTAATTATTTCCTTAATTAGGCACTTCATAATTTTTCTCATTTACGAAGCTCAAAATCAATCTCAATGTTCACCGGATTGAATATAATCAAATAAAATCTAAATGTTTCAAATGTCCGGTTTTTCACTCTTTCACAATGAAAACAAATGAACTTTTTGATGAAAAAAAAAATATATATATATATATATATAATATTTTTTGCAGGAGTTACAACTTTATCTAATACCAATACTAATACATTTTCTGAATTAAATGAAATGAGGTATTTTGGAATTTGCTGAGCATGAAGTTAAACCTGATTCGAAGACCCTGAATCCCCAGGCATCTCGTGCAGATTTCCAGTCAAATTATTGCCTTCGCCACGAATAATTATAGTTATTGATCTGCTATCTTTTTGATTTCGAGTAAGACATTTCGCAGGCCGTCCCCAAAACCAAAAGGTGAGAGCCGAGAGCCATCTCTGGGAAAGGAACAGCGTTTCGGTGGATGCGAGCAACGTTGAAAAGAACCGGAATTTTATTATTTTTTCGTGACGAGAAAATAAGGATTTGAAAAATTAATTTTAAGTTTTTCCCTTCGTTAAAACGATCGATTCCCTGTAATGAGAGCGCAAAAATTTGGAAAGGAATCCATATGAGATAATTGCGTTCGTCTAATTGAGAATGAACATATTTGTAATGAAAACACACGGGCAAATCTACCTATCTTATAATGATTCTTTCCGGAATAAAAAAAAAAATAAATAAAAAATTTTTTTTTTTTATTTATTTAATCCGTGCGGTTTTCGGCGATTTTCCGTTCGAAGCAACATTTTCATCCTCGATTCGATCGCGGCCAGGGCGTTGTCAACACGAAAACGAAATAAACGGTATTCGGGGGAGGAACGAGAAAAATTTCATTACTCACGAATCATATTTAATCTGTACACGCGGTTAGCTCGAAGGAATGCAGCGAAAATAGGGGATGGAAATAAAAAAAAAATTAAAATTCAGTTTCAATCATACGCTGCGGGTTTGCGCATGATTTCGAGAAGGAATGCGAGGAAAAGGTGGCTGAGGTGAATTTTTCGCTGGAGCATGGATCCTTTGCCTGATAAGGCGACAGGAGGGGCAAAGGTGCGAGAAAAAGAAAAGTGGGAGCATTCGCTGCCGCGGACGGGGATGCGATTTTTCCAGCGCTTTTTTTCCCCCGCGACCCCCAGCGTAAGAAGACCGGGGCGAGGACTTTTTTATCCCCCGTAAAACCCCTTTGCTTCCGCAAGGATTTGCCTCGTTCGCGAACGAGCTTTGATCGATACCAACTCCGTGTGTACTGCGCTCCTGCTCTAATTCAGTTGCCCTGATGTGTTGTCAAAACAAGAAGCGGAAAATTTTTATAAAGCTAAAAGGCGAATGGTCATAACCGAAAAAGTAGAAAAATTCTTGCGCCAAGTGTTGTTTTTTTTTTTTTTTGCGTTTAAAATGTTTAATTTTCTTCCATCGAAGCCGTTTGCGTGATGTTCGTCTTTTGTGATTTTATATTTACCGTGAATGCTTCTTTTATCTTTTTTTTTTGTCATTGAAAAACTGTGAAAGTAAAACGTTTTAATAAAATCGACGTATTGTAAAAATTTGAGCATCGAGATTCGATGCAAAGTTAAATATAATTTCTTTCATAAAGTTCGAGCGAATTGATATTCGAGATTTTTAGGTGCGTAGAAGGTTCATTTGACATATGACAAAAAAGATGGGACTTGTTCAACAAAATTGAAAAAAAAAAAAAGTCCCCTAAAAGATTCATAATTTTAAATTAATAATAAATTTCATTCGCAATTCAAAACGAGTAATTGCAGATCCTCAAACCATCCAAAAATATGCTTCATACTAAATAATCAACAGCAAATGAAAGCAGCGCATTACAACAACGTTGCTGCCCGCATTTGAGATCCAGTTCTCTATTCTTAAGGTATAGGAAGAACAATAAAATTGAACTTTTTTGTGATTCCAAGCATGACACAAAATGGAGCCCTAAAGAATTCTTTTAAGCATAAAAAAAATTATTTATATTTGCGACAAAGCTTTCTGCATTTTTTATTATCCTTCATGTCACTCATTCGGGAATAAATGCAACGGGAATAGGGTGTTATACATCGATTTATATTGAAAAAATACGAACATAGTTCGAAATGAATTTTTTATGATAATCGGATATTCTACGACAAAATGTCATAACTGAACTATCCCCGGAGTTATGTAATTTTATTAATTCTTAAGAATTTAATTATTAAAAATTATTTAACTTAAAGACGATTAAGAATTTTTTAATCTTCTGTGAACTGCAATGAAAATTTTAAAAAAAATTATGGCATCGTGAAGATATGTCAAGACTGACAATGCTTTCTCTTTAGCAATAGATATATATATATATAAAATATGTATATAATTAATATTATTAATAATTTACAGTATAAATACAAACTTCTCACTTATAAAACATTTTTATTACATATACATATTTTAATGTAAATAGTTGCAAAACTCATTTATTATATTTTTCTGTGAAATTACCAAAAATTTTTCGTGATATAAAAATCTTATAGGATAGACGCAGCATTTGGTTATGTCACAGAAACTGACAAATGACACGATTTGAAATGGAATGAGATAGATTTTCGCCATAAGATAGATCAATATCTTATTATTGCCAACTTCCAAAACATATTGTTGTGCCTGCTCCAAACTAATTCATACAGTAAGACTGAATAAATGTTGACTCTTAAAAAAGGCGAACACGGTTTTGATATTAGCAGTTTATCTCGAAGGCATTTTATTACTGCGAGCAAATGCTATGATATTAATGCAGTTTTTCCGAAATAAAAAAACAATTTATCAAAACTTTTGCAAACATATATTTATATATTTATTAATGATGCTTTTTCAAAAACTATGAACAAATAAAAAGAGAAAAATTAAGGAACTAAAAATGAGTAAACATTTAAAGAAAATATCGTCGTATATTTAAAATTGAAAAAGTTTTACTGCCCCTTTTTACATCATTTTAAAATAATTCTTTCTCATTTTCTTTTTCTGTATCTCAACATGAGATAAAAAAAAAAAATTTTACGAAAAGTCCTTTTTATTTTTATGTTTTGAAATTACTCTCTAATAATCGTAAAATTGTTTTTCTCCCTAAATCTTTTTAATCCAAAAAAAACATATGCGAGAGTAAAACAGTATCACCGTAAGAAGTGTTATGGATTTTCTGGCATAATGATTTGGTTTACTAATTAAGTAAATTAATCCTTTCTAGCTGCATTTTATGTATCGCAATAAATCGACCTTATTTGGGGATTAAACCAGATAGCATTTTCATCGATTTCGTCTCTCAATTAAAATGACTGTTGATACAGTTGATTATGTATCTATAACTTTTTCGTTATAAAAAATTAAGTCTGAATTGATTTTTTAGCTTTTTATTATTTTCCAGTTAAGATGTATGTTGATCATGAATCAAGATAAAAAAAGGGAAATAATTTTGTAAGACATAAAAACGCAGCATTTGATCATACCTAGTAATAACTATTTAAAGTTTTCTCATATTTCTCAAATTTTATCCTCTTATGAACAAATTTAATATAGGGAAATTTCAAATATCTCGATACTGAACTGAATTTGCCTCTTTCACGTATGTATTTTTATTAAGGGCCAAAGACAATTTCAATTTGAGTCTAGTCAAAGTAAAATATTTGGAAGTGACATCAATGGAAATAAAAATCAGGGAAAATTGAAATAAATCCCGGATACGATTGAAGGAAATGGCATTTCTTTTTCAGGTGTGTCTCCGGAATCTATCTTCGGCAGCATAAACATTTACTTCCGTTTTTATTAAATTTTGCTGTTGTTTAACAGATATTAAAGTGCCACACATTATATTGACGAATAGCGTAAACACCGGGAATGATTTGTGTAATTTAAACTTAATTTTAATACAGAAATGTTTGAAAATTACAAAAGCCACAATAATACAACTAAATTTTTTAAGCATCCTAATTTGAGAAATGCAAAAACCAAATTTTATCATTTTAAATCAGGCTAAAAAAACATTAAATTGGTTGATCATATACAATTGCTTTAATTTATTTATATTAGTAAAAATAATATTATTTTAACTTTGAATGCACTTATTACTTATTAGTGGCTTCGGAATAATGTTTATGACATGAACTTTATGAAAATGTTATATTATAATTTTTTTTTTTTTTTAGTGTGAATATTTTCATTAAATTATAAAACTTACATAAATTTATTTTGACTGTTTTTAAAACAATCACATGGACAGATCAGTTGCATTGATATTTTCGAAAATAAAATTTTGAAAAACTTGTCGGATTTTTAAATAAAAAAGGTAAGTATATAAATTTACTACAGGTAGATTGCAGTTTTATTTGCGTATAAAACGCTTGCTTTTATTCTTTAGTTCTTTCACCCCGCCTTTTGTTGTTCATTTACCTTAATTAGCATATAAAAAAACTAAATCCAAAAAATATCTCTTACTTTGAATAATTTTGTTTTTCTTGCATTTCGCTTTGTTTCTGACTAGTAATGTTTTTAGAGAGAGATTGTCGGTTAAATTTTTTCAACGATCATGCAATAGAGATTGTTAGATTTTTCGATTCTGCATTAGACCACTCACCCTATTTGTCTAGTTCTAATATTCGAATTAATTCCTTGCAGCTGAAATATGCATTCTATGGGATTACACTCAGCCTTAGCCATCAAAAGGCAAAGAAAACGGAGAGCGGACTTAAAGAAGGCGAAAGAGCGTCGCTATAGTATTCAAAGTACAGAGTCCGGTTTGGGCGGCTCCCACAGTTCCTTCGCCAGTCCGCGAAATAGTCTGGATGGAACGGAGCATCGCAATCGGAGGAGGCAAAGCAAAAATAAGGTCGGGGGCTTTGAAGCCAATGTCGGTATTGGGATGCTCCATATCGGTGTGGTTTTTGTAGTGTTAGGGGTTTTCCTGCTTGGATCAACCTTAATTCCATCCGATCTGGATAACTGGGAATGGGAGAACATGTTCAGTAAAAAAGGCTGGTGGAACGAACTAGTGATCACCGGTGCTTTTTCCATGCTACTTGGAATATTTTTAATAGTACTGGACAGATTTATTTCGAAGAGGGAAGAGGATGACTTAAATAAGTACGTACAGGGACAGCTCACGAGATCGCGATCTGGACACAGATTGGTGAGAGACGTCGAAACGGGGAATTTGGTAACGAAGAGATCTAAAACGCTGACGGGAATCAGCGATGAAGTGCGATCGCAGAAAGATCTCGAAGACGAAGTGCCGAGTGTTCATTCGCCGAAGATCAAGAACCCTGGCGGCTATTCGACAGGTAACCACATCCTGATGAACGGCGAAACGGAGATGCTGAGTCCTCAGCTGGAAAAAATTATGGAGGAGGACATCTCGGTTCCTATGGAATCGTACAGGTTGGTTGATAGGAGCACCCTCCATGAAGACTATGACAGTACGACGGCAAGCATCAGCCCCGGGTCACCGAACGAAACTCAGGAGCTCCTCATCGGAAATCCCAGTTACCCCTTTAATCCACCCATACCGAGCAAGTACCATCAAGTGAGAATGTCGAGAATCTAGGGAAGGGCCCACATGGAAGGTAGAAGCGACTGGATCGAAAGATAAATTTCAGCAGACATCGTAAAAATCCAGGTTCGAGGTAAAACCTTCCACCATGTTAAATTTTGTCTAACTGCAGAAATACATGCTTTCCGCGGGAGAGGGGGGCTTGAGCCCGCTACTGCTTACTTTTTTATTGCCAGCACTATACAAACTTATAGCTATGGATTTTATACATTTTAAATTCATTTAAATAGCTTGAAATTGCCAAAAATAATCGTCCATTTAATAATTTATATTAAAAAATGTTGATGTTTTTATTTAATTTTTTTAGTGTTTCAAAACTACTTTATGTTTAACAGATAAGGAAAATTTAATCCTTAAGAAGGCAATGACCGAGTATCGTCAAATGAAGACATTATCGTGATATATTCTCCGCCTACTTTAAAAGAGTTATATTTTGTGATTTAAAATCATAAAATCAATGAAAGTTTTCATCAAATTTTCTTTGATTTTTCTATGTCGTTATAATAATCAATGATTTTTTAACCAAAATTTTCAAAATTTAATCAAAATTTTAATCAAAATAAATCGAATTTTAAAAGCAAATTAAACAGTTTCAGTTTGTATTTCTAATTTTAAATTACAAGAAAACCAGTTTTGAAATAAATAGTTGGATAAGTACTGCATGCAATTACTTTTTCGAAAAGTAAAACATTCCTTTTCTAAAGTGCCCAAGCAATCTGTTTGCATTTATCATTGTTTTACTTTTGTGCTTAAAATCAAAATTTTCATTAAAAATTAAGATTAGCATGTTCGTAAATTATTCTAAAATCATATACTTTGTGCTTAAATAACATAAATAAACGATACTTCTCTTATTTCATTCATTTTATGAGATTAAAGAATATAACTTAGAAAAGTAGTCACTTTTCTAAGTTGGTTAGGTTATGATTTGAAGTGATGAACGATGTTCATTAATGATATATATAATCCGTCGTTATTTCCCCGCAGAATCTATCTCACAATCTAACACGTGGTATTTGATAAACACTTTTCGACCATAATTCGAAATTCATAATATGGGTATAAAATTCGTTGGTTACTTTGGATTTGAATGCGGCAATTTTAAGTCTAAGAGGTTTGAAAATCTGCTTGGGATTTTGCCATATTCACCGCGATTCTCAATTTCTAAAATTTATAATTTTAAATCATTCCCATCGCAAAAACAACTATTTCGAAATATTCGGAAAACTAATTTTAATTTTAGGCTGCAGGAAAAAGTACGAGCTTTATTTTCTGCACATTAAAATCGAGTTGGATACCAAAAACTTTTTCGCGAAAAATAAATGTTCACAACAAATGTTCACACAAAATAAGATTAATAATAAATTTTTTTTTCAGTCCAATCTAAAACTGCTGTAAAAAACATAAAATATTCGCATGTAAACAAAATTGGAGAAATGAGCAAAGCAAATTCAAAAAACGAATGAAAAACGTGAAAACATGAAAAACTTTTACGCCACATTTATTTTTCATTTAAGACAATTCGATGGGTGTTAACATGCTTACGACTTGTATAATTTTAAAGCGAAAATTTTCATTCCATGTAAAAGTAAAGAAATACAGATCCCCTTGAAAGAAATCCATAAACGTGGTCATGCTCGGGCCACATCTTCTCGGCAGATCTTAAGATCTGAATTGATCTGGCTCTGTCTTGGCTGGACACCTAAACGCTCAGTTTTAATGTACCTTAGGAAAACTGCGTTTGATTACGGGAAAAACAAAAAAAAAATTGACCAACTGACCGAAAACCCAATGTGATTTACGGTAACCTGGTTGGGTTTATTACTTTGTGCATCGACTAAATTAATTTTTTCATAACATGAAATTTCCATTAAAAATGAGATAAAGCCGCGAATTCATCTTTTCACGAGCAATTGCCTCGCATAAATTCCGAATATCATAAAATTCAAAATAAACTTATTCGATGAGCCGAGATTATCGGCAATGTCAAAATATTATGTTGTTATTCTGTCCCTGTAACTTATTTTCCACGTACGTGTTGAATTTTCACCGGGGGGAGGTAGAAAGGGAGCAATTTCATATTCTTTTCGTTGCAGCAATTCCCTTTATGGTTTTCCAGCTGGATGTATTCCAGCGGAGAAGAAGAGAGAAGGGAATAGGATTTATCGATTGTAAAAATCTTTTTTACCAAAAAGATTGCCGCACCGCGATCGATTATGCTCCGAATCAGCTTCTGCTGGAAAAATATTTTTAAGAAAAATTTTCATTTTATTTAATTTTTTTTTTACAATTGAAATCCTTTCGAACACTGAAAACAACTTTGTAAGAATTCCGAAAATGCAGTTAATTTTTAATCGCTGATTTCGCTCTCCGAATTTTAAAATTTTCTTATTCAAATTGCATGCTTTATATGCACACAATTCTGAAACAGTTAAGAACTTTTTTTATTAATTAAGCTTTATTTTAATATTTCCTAAAAAAAAAAATAATGTGTTCCATGGAGTTATGGACCAACAGCAAATATTTTCCCAATTTTTTTGATCACGTGTTCGTAAAACAAAAAGATCAAGTTTTAGTTTGCTTTTTTAACAATTCATGCACATTGAATTTTTAACTGTTAACCTAGAAAAAGATATGTTTCATTGTAAGATCGGCATTGTCTTTTTAAACCACATGAAATTATTCAACACTGATATTGTTCTAAATGATATTTTTATTTTTATATTAAATGATAAGACTCTTTATTTTATTATTTAATCCAGTATTGGCAAAGTATAATGAAGAGGTATGTTAATTTACATTAAGAAAGGATTAATAAATTATATAAAAATATGAAATTTTGTTTTATATTCAGCTTTTTCTTAACTGGCAAAAATTCTTTAAAAAATTAAAGACAGAAATGAAAAAAAAAATACTTTTTTCTTTCATTGCCAAAGACTGATATTTTTCAACCATAACAATATAATATTAAACTTCTTAATTATGTCTTATGAATCACACAGAAAACAAGACGTAGTGCGAAAATGTAATTTCTTTTCAAATTGTGGAACTTGTTATTACTCGTATTTGTCACTGATATCATGTAAAACGTTTCAATGGATTGAAAAAATAATTTAGGATCAAAAGAATAAAAATTTAAAAAGCTTGTCGATTCCTGGTTTGATTAAAATATTTTATAGTTTAATAAAACTTTTATTTATTAATTAATGGTTTTGAAATTTTCGCTATGACTACTAATGATGTTAAAAGTAAAACTGAAATAAACTCATATTAATTCATATTTATAGAATCTTCATTAATGTTGTTTGTTCTATAATAAGCTTTGTCTTTTCTTTATTTTTTGAATAAAAAAAGAAAATATTTGAAATCGTATATATAATGAAGCTGAAATGTAAATATTCTTTTTCTGCTTTCATTTAAATAACATAAATATCTAAATATATTTGCATAAAAATTTGCTTCAAAATTATTTTTTTATATGAAAAGATATACTTACAACTATTCCACAATTAAATTAATGTGAATGAGATTATTAATGTCATTTATATTATTATTCCAATTATTATTCCATAATTATATTAATGTGAATGAGATTATTCAGTCAAAAATTTTAAAATATTTTGAAAAATATTTCTAATATAAAAACATCTTTTAAGCTATTATTTCATGTTAAATGTCATTTTTTTACGTGTTAAGGGCGAACTTAAATACTTCCTTTAAATTTATCACTCTTCATACATAATGTAATAATTATATTCTCTGTATAATACACTATAAAATAATTAACAATAAAAAAATACTTTTAGTAAGTTAAAAGAATAAATTGGCTTTATATACGTATAAATATATATAAATATATATATAAATATATATGCCTATATATTCCAGATTAAATAAAATGAAAGACGGACAGTTTATTGATTTTAAAAGTATATTTAATTTTTCAAATAGAAAATATCTGATAAAATCTTTAATTGTAAAACAAAGAATATTGCGATATATTTAAAATTATAAAGCAATATTTCACAATTATTTTCAATTTAATTAGCCAAATTTTTTAATTGAATAAAAATATTTTACCGGGGTGGACCAAAAATAAAATTATTTAACTAAGTTAAGAAATAGAGTTCCAATATTACAGTAAAAATATCATGGAATGTTATTGTTACTGTAATTTTTTATAAATTAAAAATTTGTTTATAAAAATTATAAGTCACTATTATTGTAAAATCTAATATTATTAAATTTAATTTAAAACTTACACTTTTGTATTCGATACCCGCAGGATATTGGTATATATCTTTAAGTGTGGAATATCTAATCGTTTTGAAAATAAATTTATTTTGATTCAAATTATTTGATCTGATATTAATGTATATTTTAAAATTCACTCAATTCATATTGCATTCTCATATTTCAAATAAATTGAGATTAAAGAATATTATTATACGAATATTATACTTTATATCTTTCCATGTCTTCTTAACATATATGTTAATATTCGAAATTGGAAAAATTCGAATTGTACATATTTATATATTATCCATAAATTACTCCATAGCTACTTTACAGACATTTTTTTCATTCAAATAAATGAATGTATCTCACAGTATTATAAAATAATATTACTTAATGAATAATAATTATATGGATTTAAACAACTTCACTGTTCAAAATGTCTTAATAAATATTAAGTAATGCTTATGTTAACCATATGCTTATGAAATAATTAGTGGTGCTCTTGAATTTTAACGATTTTGGATTAAAACATTTTTGTATAAAATAAATTTTAATTGTTATTATTATTATTATTATCATCATCATCATCATCATCATCATCATCATCATCATCATCATCATCATCATCATCATCATCATCATCATTATTATTATTATTATTATTATTATTTAAAAAATCAAAATAATTTGGATTTAAACATTTAAATTTATATTAATTGTATCTATTATCGAAATTTAAAATAATAAAATGAAATTTCAAAGAAAGAATATAAATATATAATTTAAAATTAATAAATTTAAAATTTATTTATTTTAATATTAGGTGTTGATGGACTTATTATCTGAAGATCACAGAGAATTTTAGCGAAAAGCAGATTTTTAAAGCATTTAATCCAGTAATTTTTTCATTAACATTCTCAGAATAATAACGATGAAGATTTGTATTAATGTACAAAAATTGTTACATGTGGTTCTATCTTTCATAAAACTTTTATTTCTTCTGTGTTCTAAAAATAATGATTTCATTTATTTTTACTAACTCCTAGCTACAGCGTTTAATGTTAAATCCCAAATATTTTTTTCAGATCTGATGCAAATAGTCCAAAAATTTCTTTAATTAATTCATGTAAAAAGTAATATTATTTTTATCTATTAGTATTATTATTGATTGATTTCTCTCCTTTTCCTCTAAATTGAACAAAGTCAACTTGTCCATTGATTAACTTTCTTAATTGTGCTGATAAATGTTAAATATTTTTTTTTTATTTAATGCGACATTGTTTATTTTCTTGGAAAGCTTATGAATAATTTCTTCATATTACTTGAAGTTCATGATTAAGAAGGGAAGTTCCAATTTAGAAAGAATTTTGGTTTAGAATCCCATTTTTAAAAGCAAGTACAAGTTTGATCTTTTGGTATGCAAATAGACAGGTCTCTATGTTTCAATACATTTTTTTGTCATTCATGTTATATTTTTATTTTATAGTTTAATTTTTTCAAATCTATATTTCATATCCGAATTATTTTGAATTTATATTTGATGGACGTTGATTCTATTACTGTCCACTTTTTTATGCATCCTAACATATGCACTCACAACACATTCCATATAATTATAATTATATGTCTAATATTTGAAATGATTTTTCACTTCGTTTCTTTGTTATACACTTTCCCGATTGCTTTTATACACTAAATGTCTTATAATTCTTTAAAAGACGGGAAGGGGATTAAGTAAGCCTTTGGAAATGGTCTTAACGGCACATGAATAAAGTTTCTCTTTAAAAAAACAAATGAAAATAAGAAAATATTGAAGTTTTTACATTGTGCTGTCGAGAACGTTTTTTCTGGCAGGGGCAGCATGAAAAAAGATCTTGGCTATTGTTCATAAGAAATTATTTTGAGATGAAGTTCTTTTTTAACCGGATAATAAGGTAAGATCATTGAAATTACTGGATATCTTGACTTTTATGTACCCTATCTCTGACTTTGCATGATTTATCCTTTCATTCGGTTTTTGAAGATAAATAAGAATTTATATCTATTAAAAATATTATCTTCAAAAATATATAATCTATGCAATCAACTCTTAAACTCTGCTTCATACTCTCTGTCGCTACGGCTTACGTTCTCTGTTTTTTCATGCAACTTTTTATTTTCTCTTGACGAAAAGTCTTTTTTTCTTTACGAATAGTTATATTATTTGAAAAAGAAAAAATTTGAGAATTGAAACAAAACATAAGAGTACTATCCAAGAGGAAATAAAGAGTTTACGCTAAGTTTAGATTCGGCATTTATTACGACACTTAAACGACGAGTTGTTGTTTGAGCATCTTCTTATTTCGTTTTTGTAATGTTAAATCTGTACTGTGTTATTGTGGAGAAGACGTGGAGATAAACTACACACTTAATTTAACATCACATTAAATTACAGATAATCTTCAAATGACGTTTTATGAATAATTATGACAAAATATATTTTTTATTTTTTTCTTTTTGTTTCCTCTAAGGTCCTTAGCAATTCCGAGCAATGTTCCCACCGAATTGTATCACCTACATTACTTCTTTTCTTCTCATCTTTTTAAAATTTAAATACTTGTGTAGATTTATTTAATTTTATTATTTTTGTCATGTCGAGGTTACAGCATTTTATATACTAGTTTCTGATTTATATTTTAATTTCTCTTACTAACGAATATTCTAGGGTCCTTTGTGTTCACCGGAGTTTTTATTTATCATTTCGATTAATTTTTCCTTATATTTTTTTATTTTTTGTCTTTTTTTCTGCTTAAATAAAATGTTATCCGTATTTCTTTTCGTGCTGCCCAGAGCAAGGAAGCCGGGATTCGCACTTTGGTCGCCCTGGATGACCAGGGAGGTGAGTTAGTTTTCCCAGAATAAAGTCGGATTTGCAGTGCCTGATGAACCTGAGTTTTTCATTGATCACCTGCAATAGAGTCTGTCAACCTAAAAAAAGTGAATTTTATTTTTCGGCCCTGCATTTTGTCATTTTATTTAGGATAAAGTTCTGCATTCTCATCTGCGATCAACACATCCTGAACATTAATATTTGCATGCCCCGCAATTCATAATGTTATCAGGGAAGGTTTTCTTTTCCTTTTCTTTTTGGTTATTAATTAATGCTTTTTTTTATCTGAATTATTTAATGTTTTATTTTTAATTTAAATGGGAATCATCCGTCCTAGTTCAACGTATTATGTAAAATATATACTTATCCCTTTTAACATTAAATTGATAATTCTTAAATTATAAATTATAAGTCAGGCACTTTTTTACAGCACAGTAGGGTTGTTCTTTTTGTTTTTTTCATTTACTGCACAGTCATATCCTTTGACACATCAAACACTTTCACGAATTTTATTTTTCCAAAAAATAATGAACAAATACGTATCATTTCCGTGTAATGATTATTTTCTAAAGCTATAAATAAGTGCATGATGCTTAAATTATCACTTTTTTGAATAATGATGCAGCTTAGCAATTAATTTTGTAGTAGAAGTCCAAACGTTGATTTCAAAATTTTCTCTTCAACTTCTTAAGTATGACTTAATTTATTGCAAAAAAAGGAATGCTGTTAAAAACGATTTAATTGAAATCACGAAAAGATTTTTTTAATGCCTTTATCAGTAAATGACATTGTAGTGATTTTTTCTTTTGTCTCAATGGCCGTTTCTATACGAATTTGACTAAATTCGACATTTTGTAAATTTAATAAATAGATTATATAAGATTAATTATTAATTTGTAAATTTAAAAATATTTATCACCATCCAAGTTTTAGATTTAAGCTTCAATTCGTATCATGTTTGCCATAGAGTGCCTTTGCAGGTTAAGCCTTTTTATTACATTTCCATTATTATGTCTTAAAATCTTAAATTTAAAAATCTTAAAATATCTTTAAGAAATTTTTTTATAAAAATGTTTTCTTTTTTTTAATATTCATTATGTATCCATCTCAATTAACATTTATTATCAAATATTATCTTCTCTTAGCAATATTTACATATTTTCCTCAAACCTGAATTAAAGAATTGTTTAACTTATATTTTTTTAAACTCAAGACTGATTCTGGCCTCATCCATTAATTTGATTGAGAATCTAAACTCTATTCTTTATGCTTAGTAAATAAATAATTGAAACTACATACAATTTTCCCTTAATAGGAGTAAATAATTTGATATTCAGTTTAAAAATTCGGTTATTATACGGAGTTGATGGGGTTTTAAATTCCGTCACTCATGTATTTTCAGTAATAGTTTTAGGCAAAATGTGTTTATCAAAATTTAAAACAGTTTATTTATTTATTTTTATCAAATTTTGCCCCTTGAACTCTAATTTATATAATAATAATATATATATTTATTAGTGGTTTGCATGTAATTATTCGACTTTTAACATAACATTTTGTTATTTTGCATTCATAACTTTACAATTTTGTAAAAAGATATACAGAAATAATGTGGTGTAATCTAAGACTAAAAATTACTTATATTTCATTTATTTATTAAAAAAAAAACCTAATTTTTTTTATTCGTGTGAAAGTTTAACTTCTTATTTCTTCTACTTATTGTGCATTTAAAGCATGTTTATGTAAGTATGGGTATATATATATATACATATACATATACACACACACACACACACACACGAAATTTAAAATACATATTTTTTTTTAAACTTTCGTTATTCTGAAGATTCTATATGAGTGAGGGATCTTATCCAAAAACTTCAAATTGTTTATATTTGACAAAAAGTGAGTGGTAACAAGTAAAGGTTATTTTTGTGTAATATTTTGTATTCTGAATAATTTACTTTTTATAATCATACTTATGTACTTCTAAATTTTATTTAATCAAAGGTCTAATATCTTCATAATATCTTCTAGAGTAGTATAATTGTAAATACACATACATTTTAGAGTTTTATTCACTATCATTAATACATAATATCATATTAGGAAATTTTATATCTTGTAGTTGATTTTTCAGAATTCGTTAATGCAGACATTATTAAAAGACATCTTTACATAACTGTATACAACATTTTTGTTATATTTACATTTTGTATTTTTGAAAACTTGTCTATTATGGAGAAAGGCTATAGCTTAAAAAGAAAAAGCAAAGTAAATCTGCAATTCTAGATCTAGATTTCTTAACGACTAAAAAAATATCCCAATTAAAATTATTAAGTAAATATATTTCAATTCAGGACGTTAGATGTCCAAGAAAATGATAATGACTGATACATTTTTTCAGTTTTCTTTTGATTTCTAAAAAAATGTTACTATTTTGTCATATGCTTGCTATAAGAAATAATTTATTTCAAAAAAATTTAAAATAATTTAGTGATATGAATGAAATAGTATCTGTTATTTGATTGGAAAGTGGTTGGATTCCCTTGTTTTGATTAAATTTGGAAGTAGGCTAAAAAAAATTTTATTTGTTTGTTACAACCACTCTGCATTCGATTCCGTAATGCCTTGAAAATTTAAGAATGAAATGAAAATCAAATTAATAATGTACAATATACTCAAGAGCATTTGAGTAGTGATTTATAGAGTATCAATTAAGATTAGAAGTGTCATTTGAAAGTAGTTAGGATTGACTAATGGGCTTTTGGCAATGTGCGCTTTTTCAAAATTTTCTATTTTGTATATTAGGATGTTAGTAGTTAGGTATTTTGCATCATATTTATCTACATAACTGCGAAATTCGTTCCTTTTAGATTTTACTGAACACTGTTATTAATAATATTATTTTCATAATTCTTTTGATATTTCATCATTGACAATGAAATTATAAATTCATTTTAAAGAGACCATATCTTATGGTAACAGTGTAATATTTTTATTTTTAATGTATGTCAAAATAGTTGTTGCAATTATCAAAAAACGAAAGCCAATTAACAAAATGGCATTACTATCTTACAATCAAAGCTAATATATAATACACATGATTCATAAAAGTCTAAAGAGCTTTTAATGAAATTATAAGTATTTGCACATTTCTTTTTCTTCTGCTTTATCACTCTAGTTAAAAAATTTTTAGTCATTATGTAGATAAAAATGATGACAAATTTCATTTAAGTTAGGAACAAAATTTATTTATTTTTATTTATTTTACTTCATTTTATTTTTTTGTTTATGTAGAGTGAAGAAGTAGGAGGTAAAACTTTGGAGATGTTAAACCATCAAGGCGGTAAGAAATTATTTTTAAAGGAAAAGGCCAAACTAACTGGGGGATCAGATTTTGCTTTGAAATTATCGAACTAGAATTTCGAAAATAACAGTTAAATGCTAAATTTATTAGGCAAACATTTAATAATTTAATTATTAATTAATGCTTTTTAATAGCGTGACCGCATTAATCTAAAGTCTTTTAAAACCAGATAATTTGAACAATTTTAATGTCTACTTTGTTATATCATTTCTGTATTTCATTATATCTTGCGAGTTTTCATTTTAAGCATGATAGTATCAATTGATCATCAGTTCTTGCTATTTTTTATTCGGTAGGCATTGGAATAATTTATGGAGAAAATGAAAATTTTTGTTATCCATGTTTAAAATTTATCTAACTTATAAATTATTATGCAGGGAGATTTGTATGAATAGACTGAGACTAATGTACATTATTAATATCAGTGTAATAATTTATGTTAGCATTATTCTGTAATTTTTTTTATACTAAAATAATTGTTGAACAAAAAATTTGTCTTTGATATTTTCTTATCTTCTAGATTCTGTTAATTTATTTTTTTTTTACAATTTTAGCCTATCAAAAAAAATTTCTTTAATTTTCTGTGAAGGTGTAATCTGGAAGTTTTTAAAACAATGCTGAAGTATTTTGAAATTTCTTTGTTTTTGCTTTCTATTTTCGTTCTGAGCGTTAAATGTTTGATATAGTTCTGGTTAATATTAGCTGGAGACATCTTCCATTTTACTTATGGACAACATACAGCATAATAACTTTATCTCAAATTTCTTCAAAGCATTTTCCATCTTCCTAGCAATCATAAACCAAGATGTGCAATTTTTGTTATTAATCCTAAAAATAAAATTCAGCTAATTCATTAATTATTCATCCTGGAATAGGTAATTTTAAAAGACATGAAAATTGTGTTTATCCAGTAATCTTATTTTTAAAAATTAATATTCATTAGAATATTTTGATTCCTTTGACCTTTACTTCGTTAAAAATTTTATGTATTATAAACTAATTCCTGATTGAATTTCATTACATGAAACATTTATGAATTTAATAGTATTTTTCTTTAGAAATTTATAGTAAATAATAAATATGGTTTTATTTTGTCAATATCTTAGTCAATTTATTTTTTAATTATTAGTCAGGGTTAAATATATATTTTAATTAAGGTACATAATTTTGTCTGCACACAAGGAAATTATATATAATTCACCTGTATATGTTATGGTTGCTAAAAAAAACAAATTTCTCATTTACAATACATATATGTATGGAGACGATAAATAGTAGTCAAAAAAATTTATGTTTTTTAAGTTGCAGTAAATTTTTATAAACATGAGAAAATCTGAATTGCTTTGTTAATTTGTTCTTTGATATTAACCGTAACATATGCATATCTTTTTCATGATATGTCCTGATTTATCGATCATACTCATAAAACGTTTTAATACTTGAATAAATCGTCCCAAGTTACTTTTATTATTTTTTGTAGTGTTTAAACTATCCAAATTTATAATTTTTTCCGCCTTTATCGAAGTTTTAATGCCATTCATTTTATTTTTTTCACTTCTGAGGTTAATAATCAAATTTCATTTTGCAGGCATAACCTGTTAATCTTGTTTGCATTTTATAAACTTTAGGTGAAATCAGATAATAAGAGATTCCTTTAGAAATGGATCAAATTATTTAATTTGAAAATGTCAGGTCATTCCTTGAGCAATTCTTTCCTTTATAAAAAAAGCGAGTCATATTATATTATTCTATAAAGCACACTAATAATTTTGGTTAAATTCATTGTTCAATTGAAAATTTGTTTAATATATTGTAATGTTTTCTAATAGAAACATATTGTTTACAAATATATATTGATATGGTATAAGATTTTTTACTAAATATATTTCTAAATGTTACAAATAAACTTTAAGTCAAAAATTTTAGTGGCTTAGTTATCCGAAGAAAGTTTTGGATCCTCTAGATTTTTGGCTCTTTCACTGACATTATTTTAGTTATATAGAATTGGATATTCAAAACATAAGTTGTAATTGCTTGCGTCAAGTCCATTATGATCTCAAAGTTGGAAAGTAGAAAAACCTTAAATTGGGAAATTTATCATAAAACACAATTTGTGACAGTTCAAGATGGCAAAATCACCTTTGCCTGGGGCTTTTTCGGCTTTTAGCAAGTCCTGAATTTAAAATTATTTTGAGATATTATAGATCAAAAGCTTACGTAAATTATTATATGGCAATCTGTTCTATAGGATTTGTACTCACGTAGAAAAGTCGAAGATGGAATATATTAGGCATCAAGTCCAATTACATCCATCAAATAACAATCTTTAATATACTTCAGTCTATTCATAGCTATTTTTATTATGTATATTTCGTTCAAAATTAAGAGGTAATTTTTTTTTGCTAAAAAAGATGTTGCCTGTGGAATGACATGACATAATAAATTATTTATTAACTCGTATTAAATGACGTATTTATTAACTCTTATTTAAAATAATTCTTACTGGTCGATTAATTAACAACTGAATTTTCTGAAGAATAGTTTTATCATTTGATTTCATCTTATTTTCAGTTCATTTATAACTTTAATAACAGAATGACATATATATATATATATATACACAAAGTTTTAAATTTTCTACATGGAACAGTGGCAGAAAATGGGTGGAAAAGAAGGATTTCGGAGGAAGGATCTTGTCGGTTGACGAAGTTAATAGTAATAAACGGAGTAAGAGACGCCTGAAATGAGAAAGGAAATGAATGTGTTGGAAGTTAGAAAAAGAAAAGCGGATAAATTATCTATTACCATTATAATCTCATTACAATGTCAGGTACCGAAGAAAAGGTCTAAAATATTTTCTGTGGATTTCTCCGTGCTAACATCACCCTCCGCTAATGCTAACGCAGTATGAAATAAAATGATAATTAAATCCAGCCTGTTTGAGTCTCTTAAAACTAAGTTTTCGTTTTTGGTCTAGGCTGTATTAATTATATGACCTTTTCCTAAATATTATTCTCAATTTCATTTTCTGTTCGGAATTAGCTGTTTTTCTATTTGGCCTTTTTATTGTGTTATTAGTTTTTGCATTAGTGTAAAGTGTGGGATAATTCTTTGTTTGTTGCTATTAAGTTTTAGTTAACCGAATGTCGCATTTTTCAGTTTGTTTCTCATTTTGTCCTCTTATATGTTTGCTCTGCACTTTAAGATGTGGTACAGAATACTGTATAAAGGGTGCAGAAACAAGCACGCGGTATCACGTTCATGATCTGATCTCTTCCGCAATCGTCGAAGATGAGACTCATATTGTGTATTAGTTGATATGGTAACCTCAACAACCTCAAACCAAAATAATTATTATTGTCGGAATAATCCTTAATTCGTAAATGACATAAAAGTTAATTATCTCTGGCAGACCCTATTATTTTGCATGTTTTTTTGAAGATATGTAACAAAATAAAAGGAAGTAGTAGTATATGGGAATTGTTTTTGTATGGGAACCAAAAATTTCTTCCAAAAATATACAGTCAATTGGAAATTAATTCTAGGGATGAACCTTACTAAGTTTCCTTTTATGCGATACTTAATCTCAGAAATGATGCAACTTTTAATTAGTTCTTTGTTGCGTTCCTTATTGCAACCTTATTGCATTAACTTGGAATGATGTTTTTTGCTAGTTTTACAAACGTTATTTACTGAAGATTGTACATAGTTAAAGTTGATGAGCCTTTCAAACTTTCTCGTATTTCGTAAGTGAAATTCATATAAAATAATTAAAATTTTGTGCCCGAGATTGTGCGGTTTATTGTTATCTAAGCGATACATTTGTAACGTGCAATATATTTTTTTGAAGGTATTACTTAAGTATCTAAAAGTTCTTATTTGTAGCTTAAAGATCGTAACAGCATATACCCATGAATATCGTTCACGCCATATTCCTTACACTCATGATGGATTCTGGGTTGAAGTGTCGAATAAAACTCAAACATCTAAATTGGAAGGAGTGCGTTTTATAGTCTCTGATCAAAGGCGAGAGTGTGATTTATGATTTGTGAATATCAAGAATAATCGTCTTTTCAAGAAATTATGAAAATATGCCTGTTGGGTGGACGGCAAAAAGTTCTTTACAGTATCCGATGTATCGTACATCTGCTTGAAAATTAATTCCATTGATTTCTTTGTGTTATTATGAAACTCTAGTCACTGGATGTGATTATGATTAACTTGCGTTTTTGTTTGTGCCTCAGAACAGAGATTTTTTTTTCGAAATAACCCTGATTAAAGCAAATGAGTTTCTCTCTAACTTAGCCCTCAAAATTTCTTGCTTAGAGGTGTGTAAGATTGACAGCAATAAATTTCGATAGGAATTGATCATTCCTAGAAAACTTAATGTTTCACTCATCTGATATGGAAAAATTGTTTATTGATTTAACGAGCAGCATTAACGATGTATCGTACAGTCAAGAAATTCAGTTTTTATTTCTCATATTTATACTTTTCAAAATTGAGGGCTGATACATATTCCGTTTATCAGGTAGGTTTCAGTTCTGGGCATTTTTTTTTCTTTTTTTGACATCATATATTGGAATATTAACTCTAGATCTAAAAAAAATATGAACGGATGACCATATTGCCAATAAAGTTGCTTTTGCTGCGTTAAAAATTTGAAAGTTATAGTGGAGATTGTTTTCTTGACCCTTTGCTTTTAATGCTGTTGAAATCTAGTATAATGTCTAAGTTTTATGGTTGAAATTTCTTTTTAGCTTCAGCATACTAACAAAATATTGTATATGAGAATTGGATTCTAGTTAAAACTGCTAGACTATATAATACTTTGAGCTTTACCTCTTATTTATCATCCTTATTTAGTACCGTGTGTAATGCTGATGACTAAGTTTTCCGGCTGGCATATCATGCCTTGCTATAACTCCATTTAACTCCAACTTAACCATTTCAAAGTATCTGCGGCATTAGATGGCGAGGACGGCAGAACAATATTGAAGACTAGTGACACATTGGTGTGACATCGAACCCCTTATTTTACTTTTTTTATAATTCTGATTTGGTCGGGAAAAGATCAGGTTTGCTACGGGTTGCGATAGTATTTCGAATTTCTAGTATGATTTTGATGGATTTACCAAGGTATTGCTTTATCCTTCATTGTATTGAAAACTATACAGTTCTATTGTTCAAGAGGCAACGTCAGTCAAAATTTTTAGCTACTATCATCGTAGTTTTTAATTATTTAAATTTTAATCACTAATCGAATTATAAATTATAATAAAATCTTCATAAAGTTTCAGCGAAGTAAGAGAACCAACTTTATTCGTACTGTTAAATAGTGAGATGGTGGAATTTTTAATAAAATTTTCAGAGCATGTTGTTTCTTTTTCTTTGCATTTCCTTGTCTGCAAATACACACGGCGCCAGTGGGCTCTTCCTTATGTGTTTATACACGGGAGCAGACTTGCACACATTATCTTGGTTTTCTATTAACCATGAACATGCGGAATGACCTCATAAAATCATTAGACTCTTTAGTGAAGCTTTTATTCCTTTCTCTTTGAAATTGCACGGTAATGTGTAACTTTTGAGTTGATTGATGAAATGCTGAACATAAAAATGATATCAAGAGATGCTATTTTATGCACTGATCATGGAAGTCGAAATCGAGCCAGCACTGAAGTGGCTGTCTCCTGTTGCGAACTACGTGTTTTAATCAGGTCAGGTCGTCACCTATGAAAAGATTAATTTGAAAGAACAATTCGTTTGTGGCGCACAAATACAATGTTAAGTAATTCTGCATGGAACAGTGACAGAAAGTCAGCGGAGAAAGAAAATTTCAGAAAAAGGATCTTATGGGTTGATGAAGTGAATAGTAATAAACGGTGAGAAAAAGACGCCTGAAATGAGAAAGGAAACAAATATGTTAAAAGTTTAGCAAAAGAATATCGAATAAATAATTATTACGATTATAATCTCATTACAATGTAAGGTACCCAAGATACTGTACCTGTGCGGCTAAAAAATAAAATTTTTTTTTCGCTTGCTTGTATGCATGAAAACATTTAGTTCATAATTCAGCTGATGCTCATGATTCGATTGTAACAGCATAATTTTGTTTTATTTAAAAAATTTACAGCAAAAAATAGAATATATATATATTCATTTACCTACATTGGCCCCGGCATATGCTCTTTACCGAACATCAGCTGCCTTTCTCTCAGTTATAACAGCGATCCAATGGGTCAAATCCAAATGCATAATATTCATGTTTCAATAAATGTTCTTTCATTTTCAATATAATGCTGATTCTCCCATGTTAATGTTGTAGAGCCACGAGGTGGGAATGAAAACGGTAGTGATGTTGGATGAACAAGGGGGTAAGATCCACTAACTTTAAATCTTTCTATTTTATACACTGTTTCTCTGTCTATCTATTTTCTATTATGTGTGTATCTGTATTTGATGTAAAACAATGGAAATAAAGAACCATGACTCTTCGTAGCTTCTTTTACTATTATTTCTGTTACAGCTTTCTTTATTCATAGTTGATTTCATTATTGTACATCAATTTTTTTTTATAATTTTGGTATATATTTCCCCTCGGCATTGTAAAGTGCTTTTAAAAACTCACATAAGGAACATTCCCGCGATGTTATTAAACACCTAACTCCGACATTTTTAAAAGCGCCAAATTTACAGGCGTCATTTCGTCCGATTTCTTTTTACTAAGCTTTTACCGGTTAAACCGGTGCCCTTCCAGTGTATCATTTTACAGCCAGAGGATCGAGTACCTGTACGAATTCCTGTACATCCTATTTCACTTCAAGTCATTCATTTTTCACTTTTTTCATCTGCATGATCTTGTACATTTCGATTAATTCTGATTGCTTTATACGGTCAAGCACTTTTGCTTTCTTACTTTTATTTATTATGTCTTATTTATTTATAACGGTAGTCTCTAGGTAAGAGATTGACTTTTTCTTGACTTGGTTTTCATGTCAAATCAATTACTTCTCATAAAGTATGCTACAAGAGAATGCAATTAAGTTATTAATATCATTTTAGTTTAAAAAAATTACGAAATATTATTTAAATTCTGATTGATGCGGAAATTTTCGAAGACAAACTTGGGAAAGGGGAGGGGGACGACTTAAAATAATGAGCACATTTGCAATTTGCATCAAAAAATATAAAATGAGCTTTACATAAAAATAAAATGGCAGTTTCATTTCGCCTTTAGAAGTTCATATAGATATTTTAATTTTTATTTTTTTATTTTCATAGTATTAAATCTAAATTAGTGTGTTTAAGAATTCACTAAAGTAGCGCTTTATTCGATATTTCTTGTTCTGTTTTTTACCTGATTGTTAGGATTTAGGATCATCAGAACGATGTATTTTTCAAACCAGTTTTCGAAAAAGCTTCTTCCCGGTTTATTTGAAAAATATATAGTTATCATATAAAAATCAAAGCAGAAAAATGCCGCATTAACGTCGAGTTGCTTCTTTCCATTATAAAGGCGAAATTAAAAGTAAAAAGGTTCAACTGGAATTTTTTTTGTTTACTAAAAAAATCAACTAATTAGCATACTAATGTAAGTTAGATTTTTTTGATTAAAAAAAACTAAAAACCATAAATTATATTTTACCGGAACATTGAAAATGTTTGCTTAAATAAGATACCAAAATTTTAGCCAAATGTGATCGTAGAAGAAACCTGTTATAAAATTACCACACATATGATGCAATTGTGAACCGCAAAATATAAATTTCCTGCTCCAATATGTTAAAGATTGTTAATTTTAGAATTATTTTAGTTGGATTGAAAACCAGAGAGCGATTATAAATTAGCCATTGCAAGTTACTAATTTAATTAAATAATGTAGATAAGTTGTTTTCTTAGTTTAATTATCACTGACAATACTTGGAATGTAAAACAAATTAAATATTAGAGTTGACTTATCGGAATCTCCTTTTTGGTAAATGTAAACATTTAGGAAAATACACAAATTTGACAAAAGTAAGTAAATGTTGGCAGCAACTCATATAGCATACTTTATAAGAATGCTTACATAATGGAAGGAAATTTCTTTTGCGAATGGGGTAACTTTGAAAAGAAAATAATTCAAACTTTGCCGGTTTTAAAAACGTCATTTGACCGCGAATATAAAATTCGTGTTTGATATGCTTTAAAAATGCCATTTAATCCATACAATAACTTTCCGTCCGCAGAACAATTGGATCGTATCGAGGAGGGAATGGATCAAATTAATGCCGATATGAAGGAAGCGGAGAAAAACTTAACCGGAATGGAAAAATGCTGTGGAATATGTGTTTTACCCTGCAACAAGTAAGCTTCATATTTTGAGTATGGCTAAATGGGATATATAAATAAATGGGTGACTTTTCCAATAGGACCTTCCGCTTATTCACTGATTTTCCCCCCATTTCTCTACAAACAAATTCAAAAAAACAAGATTTATTTTTTTTTATTTCGAAAATTAACTAGTTTAAGATTAGGAAACCGTGTGCGTTCGAGTTTATAAAAAATAATAGGAAAAAAGTTTGAATGATGAACTGACAGATAAATCATCATGAAGTAAAACCTCAAATTTCGGAATCAGAATTCATATTAATCGAAGTTCCTGAGAGAAGAAAATCTAATTTGCTTGAAAATAAGATTGAACCTCATATTGAAAGATTTCGCTTATGCATTTTATCGATTGCGAGCGCGTCTGAGAATCTCTGTGTGCAATGTTCACTCTTCGTTGGCTTTAAGTGAGACGCGAATCCATGGATACTTTCTTCGGCAAAAATTTAATTATAAAAGCGATAATTTTTCTTTTTTTTTGATTTTAAGATCGGCTTCCTTCAAAGAGGATGAAGGAACCTGGAAGGGAACCGATGATGGGAAGGTTGTGAACAATCAGCCCCAGCGTGTAATGGATGAAAGGAACGGTCTGGGTCCCCAAGGCGGATACATCGCAAAGTAAGCTCGTTTCTACCTTAAGTTTCGACTGCGTTGATAATAATTAATTTTGACGTTCAATGACATACTACCCTTACATCTTACTTTTAGAATAACAAATGATGCGAGGGAAACTGAAATGGAGGAAAATATGGGACAGGTGACCACTATGATAGGAAACCTACGAAATATGGCTTTAGATATGGGATCCGAGTTGGAAAATCAGAATCGTCAAATCGAAAGAATCAATCTTAAGGTATATTTCATGTGTTAAGTGTATTTGCCATTCTTCACACGCTCACGTACATATATGTATGATAAGGAATTGAAAATTATTTGATTTGAATATCATTACAATTTGTAGATTCAAAAATCATACAAAGGGGACGTAGCATTTTTTCAATTCATTTGTTGAGAGAATTTTATCCCCCTCAACAAAAAAAAGACGGGGCAATTCGCGAATTCTGTTTTTGGAAAACTATCAAAAATAAAACCATTTTGTTTTCAGGGTACATCCAATGAAACCAGAATAGCGGTAGCTAATCAGAGGGCTCACGAATTGCTGAAGTAAATACCCGGGACGAAACAGATGTTGGCTCGATTCGAGTGCTACGATATGAAATGCTTAATGATTTTCTCATTTTAATAAGTATTAATGTTTTTAACCTTTTACGCTTATTTAAATTGGAAATTAGGAAAAGGAGTTTTCTTAATGAAAATTATGGCTACTTATTTTCTTTATTTAGAAAGAAATGTTTCTATATTATATTAATAATTTTAATTGAAGAAAAGGAAAGTAATATCATTAAGATGAAATATTATTATTCAAACACTAGTAAAATCGCAATTGCTTGTACCTAATGTTTTAAAATAATCTGTAAATAATGTTAACTGTGTGATTGTGTAATTTTCGATTCCACCTACTATGAGAACATCATTTTGATGATTTTGCTGCCGATATTAACATTAAAGGCATTTTCTGCTTGTTTAAATAAAATTCCTTGAACATTTAGTGCGCGTAAATGTATGTATATATGTATATGCTATTTTCAAAAATTATTCCTTGCATTAATGACAAATTTAAAACTGGAACTTATAATGAATGAGTACTTAATAGTTAAATATAGCATTTTTTTCCCCCGTTCATGTAATTTTAAGTTTTGAATTCGAAAAAGGAGTTCCTCCGAATGATTCTCCATTCTTTTATTCCATTAAAATTTATGCTGTCTTTCATTATATTTTGTGTTGCCAATTTTATTCCCTTAAATTTTAGGTTATCATTAATTTTCTTTCGAAAATATCCTTGGGGGGAAGGGGAGAAAATGAGAAAATCCGCGGCATGTGTGAGAAGTTAGACAAACATTAATACAAGGGCCTAGGTGCTTAATCTTCGGTTAAAGATTTATTATATGAATTCTGGTAATTTTGAATTAAAATTTTTTTGACGGGAAGCCTTACTTAATAGACGAAAAATTAAAATATGTAATAATATAAAATGTAATGGGGCAAAATTATTACCAGTTTTGGGGATGCAAAAGTAAATTTTCGAAAAAAAATGACTCTAATGAAGATGACGCATATAAAATCCTGCGATTGACAAGTTTTTCGACTTTTAAGAGCATGGAATCGACATTAAGCAGGGCTTGCAAATTAAAAATAGAATTCGATTTGGGTAAACGGTGAGAGGCTCCTCACAAATCTCAGTCAATGTTCACCATCTTACAATTCAAAAAGAGCAAGTCTTTCCAATTGTAAGATTTAGTTTTCCGGCTAATAAGTTTTTATTTAATAGTACGTAATAGATGTTATTTTGTTATCCCCACTGCAAATAGTCCTTTAAATAAATCGATCCTTATAATAATAATATCAAAGATAATTTTAAATTTGTCTTCGAATCCGGTTTGGAGAGCTGCATAAATTGTAGTAAAAAGTATTCATAGTTTTTAAGTAATTTCAGAAAATCTTCTAAACATCTTGCTGCTTTATTTGTTTAGTTTGATTCAAATAATAAAGGATTTGAAGAAAAAGAAACAATATTCCTCATAATTCAGCAATTCAAACATTTTGTTTTTATTTATTTTCTGCTTTTTAGAGACAAACATTCAGAATTTTTTCATGTTTCAAGTAAACTTCATATAAAATGTAAATAACTCATTTTTTTCATGGCTTTTAAAATTATCAAATATTTTTTGGTTCAAAATTTCAAATTTCAAAATGTTCTTGCACCGAAAAATTTCCGATCAATATTCATAAAAGATTATTAAAAATTAAAGATCCATTTCCTAGTATTTTTAATCTACAAAAATTTTTTTAAATATTACTTTTAAGATTATTAGTTAAAATCTTTCCCAAAAAATAGTAATAAGATCTTAAAAAATTATCTTGATTGTTTTTAAGTAAAAGATAATAAAATTTTTCAGTATCAAATATTAATAATTATTGCTTGTAGTTCATACTGAAGTGATTGATTTATCTTGTTAAAAAATGGCTTATAGTAAGAAAAAGCAAATGATGTATGGAATGATATTATTTAAAATAGTAGATATTAAATTTTCTTCCCAACTTATAGTAAGGCATAAATTTTTTAATTGCATCGACTCTACTTATTTTTTATTTGACTCCGCAAAAAAATCGTTTTGCACTTGTTGCATTTGCAAATATATAAATAGACAATTTTAATATTTTAACATTTACATTGACGCATTGAATTACGTTATTAGACTTGTAATTTATCCGTTTTTAGATATTTTATTCCTTGCCTTCCTACAGATTATATATATCAAGTTTTTATCATAGATCAGCGTTACGTTAAATATCTTCCTAATGTTATAAAAAAGCTTAAATGTTTGTTAATATTTAGTTATTAATTTCCTTCAGAAAAAGTGTTGTTTACATATGAATTATGTAAACATTTAATATTTGGCATTTCATTTTATTAATGAAAAAGAATCAGATTCATGAATTGTCCGGTTTCTGTATGTATTCCTGTATTCCCTCAATCATTAGATAAACAATAACAATTAAACCATTAGTTTGTACTTATATCTTTCTCAGTTAGACAAGTTCTCAAGGTAGACATTGATAATTTTCTATTAAATAAAATGCTATTCATTTTAGGCTAAAATTTTGGTAGTAATTTTTTGAAATTTAAAAGAGAGAGAGAAAAATAAAGAAAGAAAGACAGAACGTATACATGAAAGATCACCCATCAGGTGCTGCTTGTCTCTATTTTACGATCAATTTTACTTAGAATTTTAGTAATTATATTTATAAAAATATACAGTATTAAATTAGGTAAAAGTGAAAATTAATAATTGATGTCTCCTTATGCAATAAAGAAAATTATTATTATTATATTTATATTATAAATTTATGGTTTAACAAAAAAAATATTAAAAAATTTACCTATTTGAGAATGTATAATTTGTTTTAAGATCAAAAATTATTTGTACATTTAAGTCACTCATTCAGTGAAAATCGTATGTTATTTTTAAAACGCTATATAGTCAAAATTTTTAAATTATACTATGGTATTGGTTTACATTTTTTAATATTCAAAATATTTAGAATTTAAATTGTAGTTAAATCGATATTTTAAAAAAACACGTTTTTAAAAGGTTATCGTTTACCTTCATTAAAAATCAATTGAACTGCTTTCATTTCTGTTTGCAGAATAAATTATTAGTTTTGTTCCATATTTTATTTCTATTATTTAATCTCATATTTAACTAAAATAAAATGAGAAGCTGACAAATGTTAATAATGGAAATTTAAACCCCGAATATTGTTAGTATGAAAAAGATATACCAATTATTAGTTTCTCAGTATTGATTTGGAGAAATTTGGTTTATATCTTTAGTCAGTCCATCTGGGAACATCACTGACTTCTCATTTGATCCTCGAATATGCATGACTTTATAATCTGAATGATGGAATTCACTTATGTTATGGAATTTACAGTGATGTGTCCATCTCATGTCTGTATAGGCTTTTTTTAATATGACTGTTTTTGAATAAGGTTTTGAAGAATTTTTCACGTTCTTCATGATAAATTTCTCTAACCATATTCTAAATATCCTTTTTAAAGAAAAATTGTTCGATTGGGCTAGATGAGTATCATTTCCAAGTCCTGTTTTTTACAGAAATGTAGCATTAGAATATAAAAAATATAATCGTTTTTTTCATTCGGATCAAATTCTCGCTTTTCTGCATTGTTTTGTTTGAGATATCATAATGAAAATAATTTCGGGATTGGAAGTTTCACTCGTTGTCCGGGATTTGCTCTGGTGGCGAATTTTTGTATGACTTATGAGATGCAAATTGTGCTTATTTCGTCAAAAATCTAGTCAAAATTTCAAATCTTAACTCATTTCAGTACTTTTTCTTCGAAAGCTAATTGGAAATACTAGAAAAATCAAATATAAATACATTTATAATTGTAAATATTAAAATGAATATTATAATAATATTATATGCAACTACATACATTAAACAATATCAAAATAAAATAGCGCGAAAACGATAGGGCTCGGTCCGCGGCTGATCCTATACATTACACAGGGATTTCAATAAAATTTAGTTTTGTGAAATATTACGAGGGCTGTATCGATTGATGTTTACTTTTAAATATATTTTTGCACTTTTTTATTAGATCAATGGTTATTTAAATTTTAGTACTAAAAAAATTGGAAACGTGCCCATAAACGTAACATTACATGAATAAGTTCTAGTCCTTCACATTCTGCAGCGTGATAGTTATTTTCGACAAAATCATCAATTTTACATGATAAAGATAAAATTTTCACCAAATGTTTAATGCAGTGAACAGCCTCCAAAGCATTAATCCGCGTTGTGTTAGGAAGGCCTGGACGATAAACAGAAACACGACTGCAATCCTAATTTTGTGAAACTGTTATTGTTGGTTCGTAACAGCATTTTTTTAAATGTATCATATCAATATATTGCAAAAACAATGTTTTTTACATGTTAATTCCTTATTTTTAATCTAAAATTATCGAAATTTTAAGAAATCTAATACATTTTTAACGACAATTCGTTTTTTTCAATCAGTACCGAAACATATTAGAATACGTTGCTTCTTTTAAGAGAAATGTATGTAATTTTGCAAAATATAAATATATAGATAAAAGCGAAAGCTTTTTACTTTCACAATACAAGTTAAACAGACTTGGAGTTTCAGTTGTTTTAACTATAAAATTCGTAACTTCTTCTGTGATTAATATATTTTCTTTAATATTAAGAGAAAGTATTGACATTATGTATATAAATAAATTTTTTGGCTTGCTTTGAAATTCTTTAACGATCATAGAGAAATAAAACAAATGTATATAATATGAATTTTTAATATTTTTTAAAAAAGCAAAAATAATTTATCAGTTCTTGATTTTTTTGCATCAACATAAATAAAAAAATTTTATTAAACTTATTAAAACTTTCATCATTAGAATAAATTTATTTAACATTGTATTAGATGAGTCAAGTTTAATGTATCATTATATAAGAAGAATAATTTAAAAATTAAATAAATTAAGTTGAAATTTGAAAATGCGAAATTTTTATTTTCTGTTTTTTAGTTATTTCACATTATATTTTTTTTAATATAATTTTTAATTAAATATGCAATTTACACGAAAGGTAAGTTAAATTTAATATTTTTTAAATAAAAATAATTGTTTAGTGTATCCGATCTGAAAGTTATTTTTTCTCATTTTGTATGCATATTTATCGTTTAAACAAATTTGGATGATTATAATATAATTGTGCGTTAACTGTATTTGTAAATATATAGCTTGGATTTTTTTTTAATTTTTATAATCACATAGAAACGAGTTAAGAATTTTTTCTTGTATAAAATTGGGTAAACTGGTATTGACGGAATATTCTCTTTTAACTGTATAATGCCAGGTAGAACGCGGATAGTACTAACCAAAAAGAAATTCAGTGTCATGTAATTTATTAATAATTTTGTTGAAACTTACAGTATGGAACTGATGGATTTCTGTCAAAAAAATGAGTGCTGTGCGGGCTACAGTAATTTTTACATAAGAATTTTGGCTAGATAAAGCTCGTTTATTACTTGTAACAAACTATTTCCGTTCTAAAATACATATCTACATACGTAAAAATTCTGATTTACGATACATAATTTTCATAAAGTTATCGGTTTAATTTCCGATATCTAGAATCGTAAATCTCTCTAATGATTATCTCTTATTTAATTAAAAAAAATATATATTCGTAATGGATTAGTGTTTGGTTTCGAATCGAATCTTAAAAAACTTGTTTGGCTTTTACCTTTCTTTTATGTGCGTGTTAAATTTTTAAAATCACTTCCTCTTGATGTATTTTAAGAGTTGTTTCCGTTATATCTAGTTGTACCATAATAGCTCTGTCACAGACTTCGGAATAATGCGTTTACAACGAAGGGTAACAAAGAAAAGCAATTAATTTTTTTATATTTAATGTGATACCCCGTTATGAGCCCGAAACTCGGATTTTCAACGTTGACACTTATAGTGCTGTTTTACGTGAAAATTAGCTCTTCGCAGAGCAATAACGATGAAAGAGCAAATTTGAAAACCATTTTTGATTTAATAACTTCACTTGGGCATGGACTTAATCCCGCCGGTGAGGGAAATGGTAAGTTTATTGCAAATATTTACAATAGTTTAAAAAAACAAAAATTTGGCACTATAAATTAAAAAGAAGTTAATCCTAAAATTTATTCACAATTAAGGCTTAAATATAAAAAAATTGTCATTATTACTAATAATCAGTTTATAATATCAAATAAGTTACATCAATTAATCACTTTACATAATGATCATTATATTTTTCCAGATTTACATCAGCCATCAAGATTTGATTGTCCTTTGTGTGATTCATCAGTATACAGCTATTGCAGTGATAAACTTCTACATGATGCTTGTTGTTGCCTGAATCCATTTGGTATGTAAAATTCTTTTCAAAATTTTTCAATTAAATGTTCATCTTTTCAATCAATTAATAATAATGTTAATATTACAGAGCATCAATTACCTTTACAATGCAAATATGCAGACTGCAGTTTCTTGCATTCAAATACATGCAGAGAACATAAACTGATTACAGCTTGCTGTTGCAGCAAATTATTAAGGAACAATGCTCAACAATGAAATAATAAGAAATTAATTAATGTATTAATTAGTAAGCTGATTTTGTTACAGATTACAAAATATCACAGAAATGAAACAAATTTGTTTGAAACAATAAAAAATTATTATTATTATTATTATACATTAGGACAATAATTTTTATTACAAAAATATTATTTTTTATTATATAAAATAAATAATAATAATGACAATGATAATGATTGATGAAATAAATGTTTATATATAGTGCCTGCTGAATGAAATTTTAAATTAAAGTACCTAATATTTATAAATCTTTTCAAAATCAAGTAGCTTTTTCTTTACATGTGCACCTCCTGAATATTTGTAAATATAACCAGTCTTACTGATAATTCTATGGCAGGGAATCAAATAAGCAACGCGATTACGGGCGATTGCATTTGCAACTGCTCTTGTTGATTTTGGACTTTTAATCTTGACAGCCACGTCATGATAATATCGTATTTCTCCCTTGCGAATTTTCAGCAAAGCCCTCCATACTTTTTCTTGAAACGGTGTGCCTCTCACAATGATGTCCATGGTTTGATTATCTTCGAAAATACTTTTCACCAAAAATTTAGCTGTGACGGGATCGTTAACGAAAGTTGCCTTTGGCCACTCTTTTTTCAGTGCTTCCAAGTTTAGGTTTTTGGTGTTATCAACGAATGATAAATGGCATATTTTACCTTCCATAAAGCCGATTAAACAATTGCCAAAAGGAGTATCGTTATATGCATATGAAATAATCAAAGGCTTTTTTCCCAAAAATTCCTTATAAGCGGTTGAGCTCAAGACGGTGAGTCTAACCATTGTTTACTTATTTTTTTTTCAAAATATTAAAACCAACTTTTTTAATAACAAATAAAGCAGCCTTTAAATCTCACGAGCGCCAAAAGAAAAAGTTTATAAAATGAATTCAATGGAAAAAAGTTTGTTCGAAAAGTAAACAAAAAAGTGCATTTTCCTTTGAAAAGTTATTCCCTCTAAATTTTAGTTGTAAACAAAAGAATTTTTTTTGTTGAAAATAAAACATAATAATTTAATTAAGAGATATTCTTATATGTATATTCATACGATTTGAATATTGTTAAACCAAAGTGATTCAGGTGAACGCTGGAAATTCTTTAAAAAAACCTTACATTTCTAAAAATAAAGTAAACTGTTTTCTAGTTCTTATTTAAACTTCAAGCCAAAGCTTCTGACAAAAATTTTTATTTGATGATAATTGTGCCATGAACAACAAAATAAAGAAATATGGAATAAAAAAAGAATAGAAAAAAAGACCAGAGAATAGAAATTTTAAATATTTTTTTATTGTACAGATTAAAGTAATTCAATCTTATATTATGAGAAATTAAATTACAGAAAACAGAAATGATGAAGCTAAAAACCAGAAACGAAAGTACTAGTTGCTGAAAGAAAAATCTTCATTAATCAAATTGTCTTAGTTGTCTTCCTCTTCCAATAAAACGAAAAGTTCATTAAAAGGTTTTTCATTATCTTCAGAAGAAAACAGTGTTACATTTTTTTTTCTCTCTTGAAAAAGCATTATTTTGATGTTGTGTTCGAGTTTAATCTGCCATAGATTTATTTCACTGATTAATTTATTTAAATAAATATTATATGTTTGTAATAAACAAGAATGTGAATAGAAATTTCGGTGCCCATCTAATTGCACAAAATTATTTGGAAAACGTTCAATTTCAAACTAATTTCTTTGTAAATATAGAATATAAAAAGTGCATTTCTTATTCTTTTGAGAGATCGGCAATTCTTATTTCTTTACAGGCTTATCCTGAAAAGAAATAAATGCCGGTTAGTTTGTTCAACTTTGGGGAAAAATTTGTATAGAATGTGAATAATGGGAACAGATAAAATTTTAGACGACAGTTCTAGATTATTTTAAAATAAAGATATTATTAACTGGAAAATTTGAATAAGTTCATAGCAACATCTGCATTTGAAACAAATACTAAAAATAGTCTTAAATTTTCAGAATCGATATTTGACCATTACTTTTGTTCGATGGCGTGGAAATTTTCGCTAAGACAAATATTTTACTAATTTATTTATAATTCGCATTCTCAAGTAAACATTTGTTCTGTAATATTTATAACGATTAAAAGCGACAGTTTTGCATAGAATTATATTTAAAAATGTATCAATCGATGAAGGTTGAAGAAAAGGAATAGCACGAACTAAGGAATACGAAATAGGAAAGCCTCAAAGAAAGAAAGAAAATTTTTATTTTCCTGTCTTTAGTTGCCCCGACAATGGGCAATATGTAAATCGCATGAGTTTTAATATCTTCGGCAATAAAAAGCAGCAAGTTAGTCCGCGGAAAATGTCGAAGTCCGAAAAAGGCGCTCGAGGGTCCACGTGTAATTTCTGACCGTGAACCTGCCCTGCAGTGTAAATATCACCCCTAATGAAGTTGTTTACGTCTTCTGTAAAAATTGTTTAGCTAGATTACAAACTGTCATGTACATTGACCTTCGGTGTTGTCATAACTAACACGAGTATAAACCAGTTTACCAAGAATTTTAATGTGGAAAAAGTACAGAATTAGCATCTACATTGATAAAGGATGATCATTCCTATATCGTTTTAATCCGGAAAGACATTTTATTCTCTTATGACGTTATTGACATTTTGTAATCAACCTAAATACAGGAGGAACGAACAACTTTACATCATACATCACATTTCTTAAACTTTGAAGAAACATTATCTTAATGTAAATCCCTCTGTAGAAAAAAAAATTTAAAATAATTTAGTGAAAAATAATCTCTCGGATTAAAAAAAAAAATCGATAACGTCAAGTTTTTAAAACTTTCTATTTTGATTTCGAATCAATATGAGGAATTTTGAAAATCATGTACTACAACGATTAGCATGCGGATGATGAAAACATCGCCCCTTCATCATGAGTTGAATAAAGCGCAAAAGAAGGACAAATCATTCGAAGACGCCGAAAAGGAAGAAAATAAAAAAGCTGATTGAAAATGAAAACAAAATTGAGGAGACGAACATTTCGTATGTAGGAAATAAAATTTAAAATTTTGTTTGTCATAAAAACAATTGCAAGATAAACCTAAAAGTTAATGCAATAACTATATAAATGGAATTAAAGTTATTGGAAAATACTCAACAATGCTCAAATTATTCCCATAAAATATGGAATAAGCAGTCGACGAATATTGTCTGTGCATTTAAAAAAATTCATTTCTTAAATCTTTTGAAGAGAATGCGAAATTTATTTTAGTTGCATAAAAGTTACCATCTGAATTTCAAAGGGCTTACTACTTTGTTTTATAGCTGAAAGAATAATTTCTTACCGAACGTGGAAGACTATCATAATCATGAACAATAAAAATCTTTGCAATAAATTCAGTGAAATTTTTTGTACCTAAATGAAAGAAACGAGTCAACAATGGAACTTTAGGTGTGAATGAAGACTAGGAAAATGAAGAAAACTTTCTTCCATTAAAAAATATTAAACACCGCGATAAACTTCAATAAACTTTATTTTTACAGTTACTAAAGACTGTAATTATTTAAGAAAAGATTTTGATTTAAAACTAGGGTATAAACGATTACCATTATGCCGAGGCTAAGCTTAAATGAATCCCAGAAAGAATTTAATTGTAATTCGACCGCTAGCCTTCAATTTTAATTGGAAACGTTTGTAGTACGAGAAAAAGAAATTTTCATATTTGCGACTTTTCCAAATTAGATCGAGTTGCAAGTAAGCCTCATCAATTGAGTTTCCTTTTTTTTGATCCGATTTTAAAGAAAAGATTTGAAAATTTTCCACTGTCATAGTCAGATTTCTGAAACGAAATCATGTCATTCATTTAAAGTCTTTATTTCCAAGTTTTAGAACTTATAAGCGGGGGATGGGGAAAGAGAGAAGAAATTTTGTTTCATCCGAAATACTTTTAAAACGAGATTCATAGTTATGAATGTTCTTCCAGGGGACATTAAATTTTCTTCCAGGGGACACTGTTTAGACTCATGGAGTCTAAAACTCTTTGGCATAAAATTTTTAGTCAATATTGGTCTAATTAAATGGGAAGTAATTCAGCGGATGTGCCTTCTTTTCCTTCTTGACTATCATATTGCAATTCTTGTATTTTGGAAAGATCATTTTTTCACAATATACTCGCCATCATCATGCTCATTTTTTTTCATTAAATCGGGCCCTTTCTGTTTGGGCACAGCTTTACGTGCCATATTCTTTTCTGGTCTACCTTGAACATCGTGTTTTTCCATAATTATTATTATTATGTAAACATAAAAATTCAGGATATGATATCAGAATTAAGCATATTATATGTAAATGGCATAACCCAGGGATGATAGTTATCCCCGGGTTTGTGTCGTTTTGCAACGAAAATATCGAGCAATTAGAATTTTTCGATCTTCATATCTTAAAAGCATTAAAACAGAGATTCTTTCGAACAGAAACCCTTACTTCGGATAAAATGCATAAAACGAGGCTCTTATGAAATTTTTCTCGACCGTATTTAAAAAAAATTTTTAATTTTTCATTCATGTCAATAATTTATTTTTAAAATTAATATTCATAGTAATTGGCAGAGTAGCTTAGGCATTATTTAGAACCAACTTCTTGTTTCCATTAGTAAAGTACCCTCATTTCTTACGCTTCTGATCAGAAATTAAGCATTCTTGTTGAGAGTGAGCTCCTGAGCATCTTTTGGTCACTTTACCTTTAATTAAAGTCATTGTTCATCTCCAAGGAATTAGTAACAGTAGCATGAACCACAATCTTTGCTGTTACTTCCAGTTCTTGATTCACCTGAAAAATTACTTTTTCAGTTACATCAAATTATGACATGTAACTGTAATTTTTTTTACTGAGAGTTAAATAAATTTTTATATATTTAGGTGTTTGAAAACGAATATTAAATCGTATAATTACAATACTCAGATATCAATACATGAACAATCAATTTTACCAGTTATATAAGACAAAAAATCAAAGGAATACATTTTTTCAAAACTCTGCTTTTGAATAAATTAGAAAATTCACATTGCAACTCAGTGCATTCAGACCGTAAAATTTAAGGGTCAAAAATTGGTAAAATAACGACACCGATTGAAATGCAAAAAATCTCATTTGCAATGTTACTTAATAATCCTTATTACTTGCTGTAACCTTTAACATGAGAACATAGAAAATTAAATTGCTCTTGAATCAAAATTTCTACTGATTTGCACTTACAATCAACCGCTCCAGTTGCGGCACGAGCTGTTACTTTTCGAGACCAATGCTCGCGGCACGGCGAGTCCCGTTCCCGCTTCGTCCAAATACGCAGTGGTTCAATTTTAATAAAATTTTCAGCAAAACCTTTCGTGTAAGAACGTGCAACCATGTCTCCTGCAAACTGTCATTGCGATAAATGTCTGTTCATCGGAATTCAAAAGAAAACTTGTTGAATCAAAAATGCATACCAACATTCAAACACGAGGTACGAATTGTAAAAAAAATTGCGCTGGGAGAGGTGAATAATGAAAAAAGTGGGGTTAGGTCAGTTACAATATCACAAGCTAAGTATGAAGTTTACGTGCTGCGTCCCTTTTCCAATGTCTCTCACCTTAAAGAATATATAAAGACCCCACCGATAAACATGGATGTCTAGTATAGTTTAACAACTCGTCTTTCTTTTTCTTTATACATCGAAAAGTGTTTTTTCCATTTTATTTGAATGGGTACCAGTCTATGGGTGCGAAAAATTCGAAATCCGATATTTAAACATATCACAAGTTCTTACTCGGGCAATTTTTCACAGTTGCTAAATTAAAATGTCAATTGTGAACTCCTTTTTTTTAAATTGTTATTTCTTGTTTGTAGTTTCATTGTAAAGTTTTTCATCGTGTTAATAAAGATTTGGATAGGATCTACAATAAGATTCATTTTGAGGAATCGATTTTAAAAATTTTTACAATTTTGCTAAAGTTCGTCTTGATCGTCAGTAGAAAGTAATTCGGTTTTCTATTAGGAGCTTGATACAGATTTATGTTTTCTCAACCCGCTGTGAATTTTCGAACTTTGTGCTTGGTTTTTAATTTTGGAACAAGCTGGATTGCTCGCTTTTGAAACAACAAAACAACACGATAAATATTTATTTATAACGATTGCTTATTAAATGGTGAAAAAAAAGTGTAATAGAAAAGTTTGCTTACACTTTGCAATTTTAATGCTTTCTTAACATCAACCTGAAGAAACATTTTTCTAATGAGCAATTCATGCTACAAAATTTACAAACGAAGTTCCGATTTTTGTTTCTTAATAAAGCCGCAATTCTGCTCACGAAACTGTGGTTAATTTAAAACAAAAAAAGAAAAAAGTAGTAAGTTTATTTGAAGAATATTTTCGTTAAATGCCTTGTCTAAGTTCTTACCCTTAACACGTCATATAGATATTGATTCAAGCACACAAAGAAGCTGCAAGATAAAAATTCTTGTAATGACAATCTGAAAAATGTCCCGAAATTAGAGAAACGCAAAAATGTTTCCACATCTATTAAAATATGGTTCTATCAAAAGGATCGGACAAAAATATCTTTCATTTGCTATTTTTAGGAATTCCTCTGTTTTACAGAATTGTTCTGTATCTTTATCTTAGTATCTTATCTAGTATCTGTATTAATGATTAAGAGGTAGCTGTGCAATTGTTAAAGTACTAATAGTAATATCAATTTGAAATTCAGGTACAAGACCTTAAAAGGGTTATGCCAGACAATTCGAAAATAGTTGATTTAAGGACCCGACGGAACATATATTTATAAATTGTTTTTCTTCTATTACCGCTATTGTGATTTTTTATTCATTGTCAGACAGAAAGATGAACTTCACGGTATATGCATTGGCGATGAACGTTCTCAGACGTTGCTGGTCGCAGCACACAATCATATTACTCTTGGTATGCATGATTCTCTTTCGATACGTCATCAAACGATACGCCTTCGTCCGAAGCCTGTCCTGGATTCCCGGTCTTCCCGGCCTGCCAATCGTAGGGAATTCGCTGTCGCTTACGGGAGGACAAGTTGGTGAGTTATTTGTGATTACTGCCGGCGGCAAACGCGGGCTCAAACCACCGAAGTGTCGTCACATCGAACCCGTCACAAAATTATTTAGTTTCTAATGTGTAAAACTGACCGAAGGATTTCCAAGTAAATCATTCGCGGCACCCGCATCTTGTGGGTTCGGCTGGATGCACCCTGGCTAATTTGAGGTTACGTTCGCTCGACGGACGATATTGGGTAACGCAACTTTTAATGCGAGTCGCCCCAGTGACCCTGATCGGATCCAAGGGCAGACGCCCGAGAGATTCCTTGGGTGATGTTTTAGCGACGAAACATTTCCTATGTCAAGGCCAAATCAAATGCCAGGCAGTTCCTCGAAGCCGAGACGTTTCGCGCAGACGCCCGTGCATCCTGCCATTCGGAGCTCGAGGAAGTAACTTCCGAAGATCTTCCCCGGAGGGCGACGCAAGATTCCGCGGAGGCGACCCGACGCTATGGATCGCCAATCGCGTCGACTATTGGAGAGCCATTTTTAAAACAAAAAAAATGTGGAGTTTGCAACTTCAGGTGACAAAGTCACGCTGCATTGTTCTGCACAAATTAACTGAAAGGGAAAAAGGTTCATGAAAAGACGAGTATTTGAATTGGCTCCGCGCGGCAATATTTCAGTGCCGGTTCAACCAATTGAAATTTTTGAAAGAAGTGTTCTTTTTTTGCAAAAATAAAAATTAATGCAACTTAATTGAGCTAAAACCACGTATTAATATTTTTTTGTCTGCTCTTTGAGCTGCAAATACCGATGCTAACATAATTTCATATTGCTTTTTGCAATAATTACAAATTTTGAAGCCTTAAACCGACGAAAATGCGCATATCACCTCCGGCAAAATAAAGGACGTTTGTTTTCGTTTTCTCCTTAATGATGAGAAGCTTGGCATTGATTAATGGGCCATCTAATGATGTTGGAACTATTTTTTGGCTTTTGGGCAGCCATAAATAGCGCTTGCTCCTCAAGCGCTCCAAAAATTCCATGGAAAATTATTGAAAATCGAAATTTTCAGAATTTTATCGGCTACTCGTAAACTGCTCGAAGGAATATGGCCCTATATTCAAATTATGGATTGGGATGAGGCCGTTTGTGTTCATCAGCAGCGCCGAGTATGCGCAGCCCATTCTCAGCTCAAAGTTGCACATTGACAAGAGCTACGAATATAAATTCTTATTTCCTTGGATAGGCACGGGCCTACTAACAGCAACTGGTAAGTCTAATTTGCAAGCTCAAAAATGTTAAATTTTTAAAGATTTCTCTGAAAGTATGCAGCATATTTGCTCCAGATTTATTTTCGTCTTCATGCATAGATGCAGTTTTTGGGATTTCAAGGATTGGACCGAGTAGACTTTTAAAATGATGTAAATTGAATTTAACATCACGTAATATATTATAAAAAAAAGTGGAATAACCGAGTGCAAAGAGAATCTACGAATCCCGATCGCCCACATATCTATTAAGTTAGTGACTTTTATGCGCTGAAATAATTTCACGTCTCCTGCGTTTGCGAAACAGTAACTGATTGCATGGTAACTCTCAAATTAGTTTTGTACCGATGAAAAGATGAAGCAAATCAAGATGAAGAAGCGTTTCGGAGTCCTTTAATTTCGACGGCTGAAAACCTGCATCTATTGGCTTCTTTACATTGTTCCATGCAGTTGAATGCACTTCAAGGTCACAGAATTAAATGGCCGTTGACGCTTTGCTGCGTCAAAGTCCCTTTTTTGCAACGTTGCACCGAAAGTCTCGCAAAATAATAGCAGCGCCATCTTTATTTGCACGGATTGAAAGTGAAAATTTGCCCCCTCGGTTTTATTCACACGAGGTTCCGCCTGCGACAAAAATCACTTCCGACTAATAATGAAGTGCATTCCTAATTCGTTTCCTTTTTCATTTTGTTATATTCATCCTTTTATTCATTTATGTCTAGCAATTTTAAGATTTTGCTAAATCTTAAAATCTTATGACAAATTCCTCAAAAATGGAAAATTTTAAGAACTCGGCACTTTGACGTGTTATTATTATTAACTAAAATTCTGGGGTTATGATGCAAATACAAGAATTTTAATTGCAGTTATTGTCGCAGGCTAGAAAAATCATATATATGGTTGAAAAATTATTGGAAAATAACCACAAAATAAAACTGAATCTTTTATTTAACAAGTAAATGGGATAGTAAAAGAAAAAATTATTTGATGGTTTTCCTTCGATATAGTGGGCTTAAAGTCATCGTTATGAAGCTGACTTCAACTTCAAAAGCGGTGACTTTTATCGTGCTTTTAAGTGTTTTACTTCGACTCCGCTATTACATATGAAATTCTATTATTAATATTGTTACATATAAGAAACATTTATTATTATGAATTAATGTATATGGCTGTAAACTGTGCAATTGTGTCTTATGAAAATCTTTTCAATTTTTTGTACAAAATTTATTCGGCATTAAGCTTCAAGCATTAATAATAATATGGGTCTCAAAATTTCATTGTGTAATCTTCAAGTTAAACGGGATCAAAAATAAACCAAAATATCATTACATTTCAAGGATGAATATAACGAAAAAAAAACTGCAACTTGCATTGAAAAAAAAGGAGCAATGAATGTAAATTAATTCTCGCCTCTGCTAATGTTAAAACCGTCTGCATGAGCATCGAAGGTCATCGCGGCTATATTCGTCTTAGTACTATGCGAAAATCTTGACCTTGGCGATTTGCATGTGAACCGGGGCAGTCAACCTTTTCCCTGCACTAGCAAAAGCAAAGGAAAATATTGTCGCAAATTGACAGTTGCGGGAATATGCACGATGACTGCTTCGTAGTTTGCAGCCCCGTGGCTTTTTTCCTAATATTTACGTTTTGCCAAAAAAAACATAGAAAAAGTCTCCAAAATACTTGTAATTATGTCTTTGTTCTGTTTCTCTTTCACTACAGAATTCTGTATCTGTTAATCCGTATCAAATTAAATAACGTTTCTCAAATTTTTATTTTTTTCTTTTTAATATTTCTATGAAAAGAATAACATACAGATGGAAATGAGAATTTTTGTTTTAGTAACTAAGAGACGTTACGCTGTAGACTGCTTATGGGCTCATCGAAAATATTTTTACGGTCAAATTGATATTAGTAATTGATACTCGTAAGTTATGATGATTAGTAATGGTTTCATTTTATATATATATATGTAAGATTAGCTTATATTAATTGAAAAAGATTTCGTTCTATATTGAAATTCGCCAATGTTTATCATAAAAAAGAGGTGTGATAATGAAATTTTCTTCACCTTTCGTATTAATGATTAAATTTTTGTTCTTTAATGTCTCAGACGTTAAATGGTAATATTTATGAATAATCATGGACAGAAAACCGAACTCTAATCTAAATTGTGTGTATTATTTCCTGTGAAAGATCTAATGAATTTTTCAAGGGGAAAATTTATAAAAGAGCTGAAAATGTAAAACCGTATATTATATTAAAATGTTACTTTTAGTTCTAAAATTAACGGAATATTATTTTTTTCTTTTTTCATTTCAAGGGTCGAAATGGCATCAAAGGCGGAAAATTTTGACATCAACGTTTCATTATTCAATTCTGCAGGAGTTCATAGAACCGATCATCGAACAGAGTCAAATCCTGGTAGAATGCTTATCAGGGAAAGTAAATCATTCCGCATTTAACGTTATGACCTACACCAAATTATGCGCCTTGGATGTCATTTGCGGTACGAACAAATTCTTATTTGTAATATCGATAATCCATTATTCTAATAAAATATGACTAACGAATCTATGTCAATTAAGACAATTATTAGTATGCCAAAGTTGAATAAAATACATTTATTTCATTTTTATTAATATTTTTATACTTAGATGTATAACGCGTCAATCAGAATATTCAAAATGCAATTCTACAATACTTATCCAAAAGTTCTTCCAGATTCCAATATGAATAGTGATGACTTTTTATTAAGATTTTATAAAATTGTTAAGTTTTATCATAATATGCGTTCATAGTAATCAAGGAAAATTACAAGCAAATATTATATTTTTTGACAATAACTGAAGTAAAGATTACGGTTGTTTGATTTTAGTAACCGCCATGGGAAAATGCGTAAATGCTCAATTAAACGAGGATCATAATTATGTAAAAGCAGTAGAAGGGTTAGTAACTAAATATATGTATATATAAAACTTTTTTTAAAAGTTTAAATTCAATATGTGTATTTTTTCCACTAAATCCGTTTTCAGAATGAATGAAATTTTGCAACGCAGATTTATCACTCCTTGGCTAAAACCCGATTTTATATTCAATAGATCACCTTTAGGAAAGAAACAAAAAGAATATTTAAAAATTATAAATGACTTCGTCGAAAGAATAATTAAGGAAAAAAAAGAGAACTTGAAATTGAATAATCAAGCACAAGTATCAGAAAAGAAAAGTATGTTATTTTCATTTCTATAATTCTGTAGTAAAGAATAAAGTATATTTTTTGAAAATAATATGGTATAGTTTTCATTCACAGAAAAAAATAGAGCACTTCTCGAGTTGATACTAACAATTGCGGAGGAAATGAATACCTTAACTGATGATGATATTAGAGATGAAGTCAATACTTTCATGTTCGCAGTAAGTCTGCCAATCATGACTATTCCTTTTATTACAATTTTTTTTATTTAAAATCAAATTTTATATTATGGAAGAAAAAAATAGTTTTTATCTAGCTGTATTTTGTATTACATCTTTCTTTACCTTTTGCTCAAGTTATTTTAAATTCCAAATAATCATATATTGCAAAAAATAGTTATCAAGAAACATGTCTCTTTTTGTAACATTATAAACGTTTTATCTCTTTAGCTGTACATCAACTGAACTAACCAAAATAATATAGTCTCTTTTCAAGGACAAAAGGAAAAAAGAGGAAAACTTGCAATTCAATAATCAAGTACAAGTATTAGGGAACAAAAGTATATCATTGATATCCATAGATCTGTTTAGGTTGAATGACAATTTTTTTTTATAATTAAAATATTATTTACAATATTATATCCTAAAATTTTTAATTTACAATTTTGAAAAAAGAAACATGAAATTTACAAAATTACATTTATGAACTTAACTCTGGCCTAACACTAATAACTGAAAAAAAGTAAATAGAAAATAAATCTGAAAGTTAATTATAGGGACATGATACCACCTCAGTTGCAGTTGGATGGTGTCTTTTTGTTTTGGGGAAACATCCTGATGTTCAGGTAAGAAAATATCTATTTTGAATTTTTACTTCATAAGTTATACATTACTATCTAAATAAAACATATAATTTTGCTCACTTGAATCTTGGTTTTTAAATACTTATTATAAATTTTAACATAATTCTTTCATGAAGTTTAAATCAAATTGAGGTATTAGTTCTCAGCAGAAATATAATAGTTTTTTAATTGGAATTAAATATACTTCAATTTATTCTCAGTAGAAATAAAAAACTACATATCATTTTTTGTTGTAGAAAGTGGATAATATAAGATTTTATATAGAAAAAAATTTTATTTTTAAACACTGATATTTTATTTTCATACAAGGAGAAGATTATTAAGGAATACCAGAATACAGTAAAAAGTGAAATTCCTGGATACAGTGACATTCAGAAGCTAGAGTATCTTGAAAGTTGTATAAAGGAAGTAATGCGTCTATATCCAGTAGTGCCATTAATAGCTCGAGATATTAAATATGATATTCCTATAAGTAGTAAGTATTTTAAATTAATATTTTTTTCTAAAACATTGTTTTTATAAAAAAATTATAACTTAATATTAAATTATAAGTTTTTTTTCTTCAGAAAATAAAAATATTTTACCTGGTGTGACAGCATTGATTTTTACTCCTTCACTACATAGAGATCTGAATTATTTTTCATCTCCAAATGAATTTAGACCTGAAAGATTTTTAGGTAAAAATAAAAATTATGAAAATCCATATGCTTACATACCATTTAGTGCTGGTCCTCGAAATTGTATTGGTAAGTTAAAGAAAAATATTACAACATTAATGACAATAATTATAATAAAATATTGGATTCAATTAAGAGTCACACATATATATAATGATTTTCATTCTATTATAGGTTCTAAGTTTGCAATGTTGGAATTAAAAATAGTTCTTCATGAAATACTAAAAAATTACATAGTTACTTCACTAGATTCTGAAAAAGATCTAAACTTATACTCAGAAATTGTATTATTAAATCGAAATGGTATTAGAATTCAGTTACAGAAGCGTTAACTATAAAATATTGAAGTAAAACATCATTAAGAATATTTGACTTCTGAGAAAAGAGATTGGTTTATAAAAGGAAGAATTTATGCTAATAAAATTTGACATTCGCTATATAATTCAAAAATCTCATTTACATTAATTTTAGATAAAATATATTCTTCTTTAACATTCTTTTAATGACAAAATAAAAATAATTTAAACTGCAATTAATGTCTGGAGTCATTATTGAAATTTATTCATAAATGAAACTTATTTTAAAAAATGATGATCATAAGGCACTTGATTTACCTTATATTTTTTCAACTTAATATTAAACAGTAAATGTAAGCTATAAAATAGTTTCATTTAACAAAAAGATGAAGGGTCAGCGATCAAAGCGTTATTCTTTCATTATGGTACAACTAAGGAGTTCGGTACGAGCTCAACTTAATTAACCATTCTCGCTCTTTTATTACATCATCCTCTATTATTCATTAATATTCAATGATTTATATGTTAGATTTAGTTATATTTATACAAAAATTAAAATACATAACTTAAATAGTTTCATTAGTTTTAATATATCAAGCTTTGTATAATCCTATTATTACTTCCTTTCCTTCATATAGCTCGCATAAATTTCAAGTACAGGTAATTCTTGTCAAATTTAACTCTTTCTTTTTAAAAACGATTCTAATCTCACTTCCAAATGCCGTGTCAGAAAGTAAATTGACTTGACAATTTGACAACTTCTTATAACAGTTAAAGTTTTTGCAAGACATTGAACTAGTTTTTTTGCGGGTTGTATAATTTTATGGCAATTGGGGTACTTTACAAGAATTATGGAAATGGAGGATAGTGGAAAAGATAATATTAAATCGTCTAAGCCTATAAGCGATGATGAGAGAATGGAATTGGCAGCAAAATTAGACAAAGAATTAGATGATTTCATAGCCGGTTTAGAAAAGCGTTCATACACCGAAGGGTGGCCAGAGGACCGATGGGAAGAGGTATATTTTTAAGAAATCAGTTATGAGATTGTTTTCAACATTTTTAATTTATCGAATATTCCATAAAATTGGTATTGTTATTGTGGTATGTATAATGTAAGAGAGATGATCGATTTGATTTATTGATATGTTTATGTTCGATCATAATATTAAAATAATTTAAAGAACTATTTTCAATTAACTATTAAAATAAATCTCACGGATTTTTTAAATCTCATATAGGAAATGGAAAAACATCCCTTTTTTATGAAGAAGTTGCCAGAAGATGGTTCAATACCACCATTACTTGAGGGTATTCAACAGCTGAAATATGATGAGGATCAAAATACTCCATTAGGTAATCTATTTCACTCTTATTTATTTGCATTAACATTTATTAACTTAATTAAAGTACATATTTTTTTCAAAAGTTTTTATATATACATTTTTCTATTGATTAGAATTAGCAATATCTTATAAAGAAGATGGTAATTTTAATTTTAAATGCAAGAATTACAGAATGGCAATTATTAGTTACACTGAGGGTATTAGAAAAAATTGTGGAGACAATATATTAGAGTCACAGTTGTATGGAAACAGAGCAGCAGCTCAATTTTTCCTTGAGAACTATAGGTAATTATATAATACTGACAAAAAATAATTTTTTTTTTACATACATGTAAAAATTATAACATACTTAATTTACTATAACAAATATATTTTAATATCATCATTAATCAATTACATATTTTTTTGCTTCAACTACTTTCTATATGAAGTGTGAGGTTTCAGATGTTCTTTAACTGATTGTCAGAAAGCTTTGAAAAAAGATCCAAATCATGTGAAAGTAAAAATCAGGGCAGCACAATGTTGTATTAAACTGAAAATGTTCAAGGAAGCCATCCAATATTGTGATGAAATTCTTGAGGACAATCCTGACAACCCAAATGTGGTGAAAATTTGTGCAGAAGCACAATCTGCCCAGGTATTTGGCAATTTATAAAGTTTAAAAGAAAAAAATTGACATTCAACTTGCATTAGTCTTTTTTTACATAATTTATTTTCTATATATTTCTGTAAGTATATGTTCATTAAATAAGTTATCCACATCAAAATTATTATATTGTCATATAATCAATTAAAGCAGATTTCTAAAAATATGAATTTAGAAGAAAATATTTCTATATTGTAAATAATAATCCTAGTATAAGGATAAATCATTTTATATTAATACAATTATCATTAAATAAGCACTGTAATCAATATAATATTTATAAACTCAAATGTATATATGCAGGTATAGTCACAACTATTTTTTCAGAAACTTGAGGAAAGGAATCAAAGAAGAAAAGAATGTGTAGAAAAAATATTGCAATCAAAACGAGAAGCTTTAAAGTCAGCAATTGAAAAGAGAAATATTCAATTGCATATAGAAGGAGATATTTTAGAATCTTTAAAGTTATCAGAAAGAATACCTATTTTGGAAGATGAAGTACTTAGTTGGCCTGTCAATTTTATCTATTTGGAACATGGAACATCTGATTTCATAGAGCAATTTAATGAAAATTCAATGTAAGATTTTTATTAAGAATTTTAATTTATTTAATTTCTGTTTATTAAAGACTTCATGAATAATTTCACTTATTAGCTTTTTGACAGTTAATTATATTCATTCATAACAACCAGAAATTTTTTGTTTTGTATTTAATTATATTATTTATATAATTGTATTTTATATTCTAATATTTTTATATAATATAAATAGAATAATATATTTTAAGTATTTAATTCCTAGTCAAAGATCATTTAATTAATTGATTTTTGTAGGTTTAAAGATCATCTTGATGAAATTTTTATACTTCCTGCTCCTTGGGATCCTGATTATCATTATCGCCCTGAAGATTTATCAATTTATTTTGAAGATTTCAATAAAGGCACTGTGCACCCAGTTGGTCTAACAGATACTCTTGCTAGTATATTGAATTTAAAAAAGTATGTATTTCAAAAATTAATTTGTGTGACACAAGAATATGACACAAAGAAAATTTAACATTAAAAAATTTTTTTAAAATTTTAAAAAATTATTCTTAGTTTAAATTTTGTTTAACTACCATTTTACTTTGATTTTGTTTAAAAACATAATCTGAGCTACATGAATTGTACATAAAATTTACATTACATATGTTAAATTAGCACATATTATTATATACAATATTTCAACTAAATTATATTTATATAAATTCTATTTAACTAAAAACATTTTTCTTTCAGGTTTTTTGTTCATGATTGGACTCTGTCATTCTTTATTTTTGTTAGTGGAAGTAAAACTGAATCTGATTACCTTAAAAAAAATAAATTATTTCTTTGAAATAAAATTTTGTTATATAACAATCGACATATTTTTCTAAAATATGTAACCAGTAAGATTTAAAATAAAATTTCAAGTTTTTGTTTCATGAAAACTTCTTTTTTTAAGGCTCATCTGTAATACTTTGCATTTATTATGTTGTGCTAAATATATATAAATCTGCAGTTAAAAATAGTCTATCTGCTATGTATAAAAACCAAAATTTACTTAAATTTGAGTTTGTTTCTCCTCACTTCACATATAATTAAATTGCTATTTATTAAAATAATTATTTATTGACAAAAATTAAAATAAATAGTTTCAAGTTGCATTGCTTATTAAATTGTAAATAAATTTTAATTCAATAATTTAAAAAAATTTATTGAAATTAATTTTGAATAATCTTTGTTTCATCCATGAGGATCTTTTTTATGGCTATATAAAATTAAGTAAACGCTTAAATAAGTTTAATTAAATCAATTTAAAATTTAACAATTTAATTAATTTAAAAATTAACAGAAGTTTAGAATAATCGCTTTCTAAAGAACTCCTTGATTAGTGTAATTGTAAATCTGACCAATACCCTTTACTTTCAAGCCTTGATTCATCTCCCATTTGCAATGTTATCTCTCCAGTAGTAGCTTTTTTAGGAATTTGTTTTTCCTCGTCACTTAAAACCAAAATTTATTTAATCCATCAATCGAACTACAACCAAAGATCGTAATAAGCCTTGCGTTTATTTTACTTTAATAGTGAACATTTCGGACTTCATTTTTATGCGTATGCTTAGTTGACTAGTTTCGTGTCTCTAAATGAAAGATATTAGTTACACGTTTCAATCACCTTATTTAAAACTGCTTCGTATTTTAAGTAATAATCGTTAGTTTTATGATTAAAATACGGTATTTAAAGTTTAAAATCTATTTAAATAGTGAAAATATTGGATTTTGTTTTGCTGTTATCTATCCATGACAGAAGAAAAGTCGCAATTAAAAAATATAAAAAGTGTAAATTTGCATGAAACAATATCGGCCTGCTCCTTATCTTCGTGCTCAGTTGGTTCAGACGACGTCGATTCCATACCGGACGTAGCATTTAATATAGCGGGTTCAAGTAACGAAGGCACAATTGATTCGGCAGGTATCAATCGGGAGAATCAGCCTTTACTCTCCCGAGATGACACTCAACCCCTTAATAACATTCCAGGTAATTATAAAACATATTGAATAATACATTATTTTTGTAAAAAATTAAGATAAACGAAAACTAAGAAGTACTGACATTTGCATTAACCTTTAGCCTCTTCTTATCATATTAATTTATGTAATTTATGTTTGAGTTTGAAAAAGATTCACATCTTTTTATGAGACATTTATTTTTAAAAGAAATTGAAAATTTTCTATCAGTGCAAAAGTGGTTTTTAATTTATTTCCTTGATGTGCATTCCGAAATTTAAATGATATTCTAGAATAGTGATTTATGATTTAATTTTTTTACGTAAAAAATCAAGATTTATTTTTATTACAGCTAAATCTTTAAATCTGTTTTTTTTCAATCTAGTGAAATATTTATTCATTTCATTTCCATATGTTACAAAAATTGTCAGTAACGTTTTAATTAAATGTTGAATTGAATCTGAAAGTGAAATGCTTGAACATACTGTAATAAAATATATTTTTTAAGTGGTTAGAACTCTATTTATTGCCTAAGATTTGCTAATTTTTCATTCAATCAAATTTCAATTTTTAATCTAGAAATTTCTTTGCATTTTACTTCTAAGCATAGTCAAGGAATTAAATTTTTTGTAATATTTTTTTTAATTTTTCAAAAGTATAGGAGTTAGAGCAATTTATAGTTTTATAAAATTAATTGTTTTAATTATTGCTTCATTTTTGGTTAAAAAATATTTGATACTTAATTTTTATCCACCTTTGTAAGTCAATATTTATTTATTATCTTTTCTTATCCTCAATTTGAAATAAATAATTTTAGCAAAACTTACTTTTTTTTGTATGAACATTTTCATACAATCTGATCTTAGCACATTAATGTCAAAAGTGGCTAAAGTTTTATGCTTATTATTAAATATAAGATTTGATGTTAAAATTAGAGTAAATAAATCTTATACCCATTATGAAATTATAAAATTTTATTCTGTTATATTATTTTCAGTATTATAGAAGTGTGTATGTAAATTATATCATATTAAAGATATATATAGACTCACATTTTATATATGTATAATACTTATTAAAAATCATATACATTTTTACTCAAAATTATCAACAAGCTTTTACAATTTTCACATTCCATATTCAAGCATTTTCAGGCAAAATCACAAATATATTTATATTATATTCCCTTAAATTTACCTTCCTGACCTTACTCCATTTTCCTGTCTTTTATTTCTAATTTTTCTCTTCCAGTTTATGGATCAAGAACTAAAGGAATTTTTACAGTATTTAACCCACTTGTTATTATAATAGATGAAGAAGTTGATATTAATTTTGTTTCAAATTCCAAATGTTTAATTGAAACAGGTAAATTGGAAAGTGCTAAGGATAATGTAATGTTTTTTGAATTAAAACAACTTTTTTTATGATTAAATTTGAAGTATAAATAATTGTATCAAAATTGTAAAATTGTAATTTTAATTTTTATTTTAATCAGCAATTCAGATCGTTATAATAGTATTTTATATTCTCTTTTTTGTATTCTAATTAGTCTAATTTCTCACTCTGATTTAAGAGTATTATATTATGGGATTTTTAATATAATAACTATATAACTACATAAATATGAATTTTAATATTTCTTTCCAGCAATTTTACAGACACTTAATCATAGGTGTTAAATTTTAGATTTGATTAATTGCTCTCAAATCAGCCATTTGATTAACAATAAGTATATATAAATATGTATAGATATAATATATAAAATATGTAGTTAGAATCACTTTAGATGTATAAATTAAATTACTGGTAATTTACCGTCAAGACAAAAGTTTGATTTTGATGTTAAAATCATTGTAGATGATCCTCAGTTTGCGAAGCTTATACAGGATACCGAATTAGCAATTGAGAATGGAATTTTTCCTGAGAGGATATCACAAGGATCTAGCGGTAGTTACTTTTGCAAAAACCCAGATAATGTAAGTTTGAAAATTATTTATTATCGATATCATTTGTCAGTCAGACTTTTGCCTATAAATAAAATCCATTTTGATTTTTGCAGAAAATTATTGGTGTGTTTAAACCAAAAAACGAGGAACCTTACGGGCATTTAAATCCGAAGTGGATGAAATGGATGCATAAATTGTGCTGCCCGTGTTGCTTCGGAAGATCTTGTCTTATACCTAATCAGGGCTATCTCTCGGAGACCGGTGCTTATCTTGTAGATAGTAAATTTCAGCTGAATGTAGTGCCAAAAACAAAAATTGTTAAACTAGTCAGTGAAACATTTCATTATTCTCGTCTAGACAGACAGAAAAGTAGAACTAAAACTGCTATTAATCATCAGTTTCCTAAGGTTGGAAAAAGATTCAACAGATTAGGACTTAAACCTAAGGTAATGATATGCATTAATATAAATATATTAGAAAACTATGCCAAACTGTAATTTTAGAAGCAAAAAGAAAATTTTTCTCATTGTAAGATGATTTTTTTATTTTAAAGCTATTTATTGGAATTAAAAAAATATTTTGTAGAATTTTGATGTAAATTTTTACATAGAGGGTGTAAAAAATTTGTTTCAATTATATCTAATTCATGTAGTGAAAATCAAGGTCGACAAGCTTTCGTAATTAGCAAATAAAAATTTCAGGCTGAACCGCATATACTCAATATTATAGCTAATAATATAATGGCTTCAATAAATTTTTACTCTATAATCATATAAAAAATTAGTGAAGTAATAGTCAAACAAAACAATTATCATTTAAAGGAATATTTATTAGTAATTATGTAGTTTCATTATGTAATTATTTTGAAAAGTGAAAAAATAATTTTTAAAATAAGGTAAATGAACTTGAATTTGATGGGTCAATGCATGCAGGAAAGGAAAATTTATAAATAATTGTGGATTTTGTTATACTATTAGATGGGGAGCCATAGATTCCGAATTCTGAAATAAATATACATGAGTCGATCATTTATCAAAATTGTTTAAAATCCAGAAAAGAAATTACATTAAATTGTAAAAAATTTTAAATGTTAAGTGTTATGTGCAGTAGTCGAGGATTTTATATTAAATGTAAAATGCTAACATTCAATTAAGTTAGTTGGTCTTAAAATTCTTAAATTTTTAGTCAACTTAGCCAGCGAAGGAATAGCTTTATATATATGTATAGTAAAATACAAACGAAATTGATTATTTATAATTTTCTTTAAAAGGTTTATGTATCATTTGAAAAATTAACTCAAATTTTTTTTTAACCAATTTAACATTTTTTTTTAACCGGAAATAAAAATTAACCCAATTTTTATTTCCTCTCGCTTGTGAAACACATTTTCATTGCCCGAATTTTAATTATATTTTCACTATTTGACAATAATAATTAATTTTAGTATTCATTTTATTAATAACTTTCATAAAGTATCATCCATTTCTTATCTTTTGATTTTAAAACTGGATTTACAAGAGTTAAATTTTTTTAGGTTGGGTCATTTCAAACTTTCGTTGATGGATATAAAGATGCAGATTATTGGCTAAGAAGATTTGAAGCGGAACCATTACCGGCAAATTTGCAGAGGGATTTTCAAGTTCAGTTCGAGCGACTGGTAGCCTTAGATTATATTATTAGGAATACAGACAGAGGAAACGATAACTGGTTGATCAAGTACAACCCTGGTAACAGAAAATTAAATAGCAACGAACGGGAATTGACTGAAGTTACCGTAAGCGAAAACAGTCATTCTAAACTTTCGAAAGGCAGATCATAAAACAATTGTTAATCTGTTAATTCTTGTTAACTGAGGACAATTTAATAATTATATATAAAATATAATTAAAATTGTTTCAGGATTGGGCTGATTCTCATCCGGAAATTAAAATCGCTGCAATTGACAATGGATTGGCATTTCCATTCAAACATCCTGATTCATGGCGAGCATATCCATATCATTGGGCTTGGCTACCTCAAGCAAAAGTTCCTTTCAGTGCCGAAATACGTCAACATTTATTACCGTTATTAGGAGATCAGAATTTCATTGAAGACACGGTTGATGATCTGAAAACCCTTTTTGAGGTATTACATAAGATAATTATAGTTTTTTATTCTATCGTTAAAAGTGACTTAATTATTTCAAAATATTCATTACTTTATATTGGAGTAATTAATATCTGCAAAACAACATATGTACTTGATAATATTTTTAGTTCAGTTTTCATATTATTATTCATATAAAATAAAAAATACTCTTAAGAAAACTAAAATTAGCGAACAACTGACTGCTTTTAGTTTCAACTAAGACCAGAAAAAATAATTTTTATTAGCTGTTTTTGTGAATATGGGAAAATTAATAAAATTAGAAATTCAACGATAAGAGTAAATAAATAAACGCGTTTTAAATAGATATTTACTATTTAAATTAACCTACAGGTGGATAAAGGGTTTGACAGTCATTTATTTGAAAGGCAAATGAGTGTGATGAGAGGGCAGATACTTAATTTGAAACAAGCTTTGATTGACGGTAAAAGTCCAGTCCAGCTGGTGCAAATGCATTCAGTCACGCTAGAAAGGTAAAAAGAATACTATTTTTCAGAATTTTTAATTGATGCTACTATTCGGCATCATAACTATTAATTCTGATGTTTCAGATCCAAGGGACGAGTTGGCACGACGTCCAGATTCCGTTCATTCGGTGATTCATTCACTCAGAGATTCCAAGACAAGAGTCCCTTTTTCTCTTGGTGTTGATAAGCAGAAATTTATATTTTTTGCACCCTCTCCCTCTCAAAGCATTTTATAATTTTTTATTTTATATTGTTTTTTGGGAAATTCTTATTTACACATTTTTTTAAATCAAGTTTTGTTTTATTAATTAATGCTATAATTTAACATGTAAATGGAAAAAGGACTTAAGTGAAAATGATATAATTTTAGGTGAAGTTTATGTTCTAAAAACTAACAAAACGTGATAAACGTGAACTAATTTGTTACCCGTTAATAATTTATTACGAATCAAAAATGAATAAATTAAGCCAGAAAATTTTTATATTTTGTCGCCTGTTTTTCATTAAATTTTAAAAATATTAAGTTTATATAACTGAAAAAAATGTAATTACTTACCTTTAAGAAACAAATTATATTTATAATTACAAAAGTATAATCTTGAATCGTATCATATGTTTTTGAAATATTTTTTTTATTCAAGTTGTATGTTGCATTTATTATTAACAGTCATGCCCTTTAATTTTAGACTGCTAAAACTGTTAATTTTAATTAATATATGTAAGCTTAATATGGTTTATTTACATCAATTCACACTTAATTTTCATGAATATATCAGTTCATTTAATATGTACTAGATATCTTAATTTCTATCCTATTTTTAAATTTGTTATATTACAAGCCGAGATATTTTGTTTGTTTCACTTCCAGGTAGATGAAAAAGTGTCTTTAATAGAATATTTGAAATATTACGAAATGAAAAAAATTAAACATCTTTAAAATGATGTGATAATTCCTTAGTCAAAATGAAATATTTTTTATATATTAAAAACCATTTTCATTAAGATGTGCAGAGGGAGAGGTCCATTTGAGTATGATTATCAAAACACTCTGTTATTTAATTTACCGTTCGATCAGACATATAAATGATGAGAATCTATAGACTAATAACTTTTATAAATAATTTTCTCGTAAAGGATAATAGCGAAAATAATCAGAATTTCATGAAAAGAAAAGGTTATGAATTCAAATTCTAAAATCTAAACACTGAAATATTTTTAATATAAAAAATATTTTGAAATATTTTTCAATATAAAAAATTTGATCACCAAAATTACTGAAACTGTTTTGGGAAATATTTAAAATTTTTTTTTCACGTATCATTGTCCCATAATATTGTTTAATTATTAGTAAAAAAGGAAATTAATTTTAAATGCAATAAATTATGGATTGCCGAGATTTAAGAATATGGCTTTTTGTTTCTTAATTTTATTAGAAGAAATTTCTTAACCAATAATAAGGCAATCTAATTAAAATGATTTAAACTAAAACTCGAATTATTCAAACAATCATATAGATTTACTATTCTGATTTTTATTGATTTTAAAATAATATAATAAACGCCTGAATTAACTTTATAAAATTCGTTACAATTTAGCGCTTTTGACCTGAATATTATAATTATTAAAATTTAAGTTGATAATTTTAGGTATAAGCTAGGATTAATTCAGTTAATTCGTTTGAATAATAATTAATGGCCTTCGAATAAACAAATATTTATAATATATTAATTTTCACGTGCTATGCGAGATGTATATTTATGTAAAATTTTATAGGAAAAAATGCACAAAAATATTGCTTTATGTGTCCATCGGAAAAATTGTTTCAATAAAGGAGGATATGTGAAAAGATGAATTTTTATTGTCTCTATTCTTTTGAGCTCAAGATATTTAGAAAGTTATTAAAAATTTGGTTTAAGTCGCAATACAGAACAGATATTTAATAAAATAATGTAAACATTTGAGAAGTAATATTTTTTTCTTGCAGTTTCATGATTTTTATTCCACAATTCATTTTATTATATTTATTTGTTTTTGAGAAAAAATATAAATTAGAAATTCATTAGATTTAGTTGGAAGCATTTAGATTCTCAATGCAAGCTACTGAGTAATGTTTAATTCATAGCGCAGAGGGAATTCGCTAGTGGAAAATTTAAAATTCCCTAAAGGAAAATTAAAAATGTTCAACTAAAAGGCTTCGCAGGTTTCATTTCTTGTTTAAATAAAAACAATTGTTCTTTGTTTATGGAAATAAACCATCATGGCGGGCGGTTTATAAATTCTGTTCTATTTGTAAACCTTTTTTTTTTGCGTTAACTTCAATTTTACTTTTTATATACATATACACTTTTTTCGTCGTTTCAGCCTGTTTCACAAATTAAGCTCATAGAATGCCTCCATTAAGTACGGAAAAGTAAGTGATATCAGAAAAAGGTTTTTTTCCTTCAATTCGAAGCGTTTACACATACGATGACGATCCAAAATAGAAGCTTAGAAAATACCAAAAATTCCAACTCTCTTCTAAATTTTACTCAAAATTTAAATCATAAATAATCGCATCTAAATTTAAATTACCTTTGCTATAAAACAATTACTTCCGTTAGGGATCGTTTTGTCTTCGTGTAAAAATCTTCGGAGTGATTAATTTATTTTAGTTGAAATCTCGTTATCTTTAATATAAATCGTATTTTATTGTATGTGATGTAAGTGATTATGTCCAATAAAAAAAAGTCAATATGTATTTTAATTCGGAATTTATCCGCCGATTTTTTATTTTTTTTAAGGCCTTGCAATGAGAACAGCCATTTAGTTGGGTAAGAGATCATAATATGAACATTTTTCTTTTTGCGGGAAACAACTGAGGAAAAAATGAATAAAAGAATTTTTGTTCTAGATTGCAGTCATCCGAACTGCCAAATGACTCCCGAAGCGTTCAACAGGTTCAGTGCTATCCTTCGCAATGGCATTCGGCAGGACAAGGGCAGAAGCCTCGTCAATGCAAAAAGCACTCTTCAGGGCAGAAAAGAAACATGAACATGGTAAGAACGTGGTATAAAAAAAAATATAGGCATGTGCTGGACAACTCATGTTATATTCGATCGGCATTTTGTAGCTTATTCGGTGAATATATTACAGGGCATGAAATACATTCAGCCATCGGTACCGCTGTCATACAAACCTGAAGCAAGATACAAAACTCCCGATTACAAGATGGAGTCGGGAACTGTGTACAGACTGTCATATCCAGGTGTTGACGCCCGGTCGATGCAGGCGATTTCTTCGGGTCCGAAGTTTCAGCAGAATAACATTCAATTCTCGTCGATGCCACTTTCCCAGGACACCACATTCAGGCTTAGCTACACTGGAATTCAGGGGGAACGTGCGGTATCCTGTAAGCCTGTCTTCAGATATTCCCTTATGGGCAAAGGACCAATGCAGTCAATAACAACGCAGCGTCATGATTACACACCTAAAGGAAAAATCGAAAGAAATATGCCTATTCTTGCTCCGAATAATATTCATTTGAGTTCTGCCAAAATGGAAGGTAACTAAATTCTATGGAAAAAATTCATGTGAAAGCTGAAAGTATCGAAGGATGATGCTCATCTTTGTGCAGATAATACTACAATGAGACTGTCGTACCAACTCGTGGAAGGCGAAAGAGCTCGCAGTTACAAACCTATTACCGTTTACCAAAAACCCAACTATAAGCTGGAGCAGGACACAGTGAACAGACTGAGCTATCAACCTTGGGAAGCTGCGCCAAGAGAAAAGTTTCCGTGGCAAAAATTAGCTGAATATCAGCAACCTTCCGCTTTAATGGAAAGCAGTACGATTTACAGAGCAAGGTGAACTTTCATATTTTTGTTATAGTTAGGTTGAGTTATTTTGAGTATCGATCTGTAAATTCTTGAGTTTAAGAAAAACATTTAGATCGATGACCTCGTTCAGCTTTGTGCCAATCTCAGATTGATTTGTTGGTTGCGAAGTCTTTTTTCGAAGTCAAAATGATTTTCAAAAATTCAGTTATTTAAAATTAAATTGTGCCTATTTTTTACAGCTCTTGTCGAGCATCATAACAGTTTCCGTAAGGTTTGGATAATTTTTGAAAATTTCAGTTTCCTGCCCAATGAAGGCGTAACGAGAGCTCCCTCATTTAAGGCCAGTACGAGTTTCAAGCCAAGCATGAGCAAGTTCGCGCAAGAAACCGTCTACAGAGAGAGCTATCAGAACTCCTTCAATGCCTGTTCTCCCGCTGTGAGTTTCAGCATCCTTTTCGGAAATCCGTCCACCAATTTTATATCTAGCAATCCGACATAATGACAGACCGTTTGTTCACAGCAACCGATTATCAGAACTGGCAACATAACTCCCTCGACGATGCCAATGTCAATGGATACCACTTTTAGGTTAAGCTATACGGGTGCTGTCGGCGATAAAGTTGTACCGTATAAACCGTGCAATAAATCGATGATGGGCGCCGGACCCATGCAATCGATAACCACACAAAGTCACGATTACACTCCAAAACCTTTGACTATCACCCCGAGTTATAAACCTAAACAGGTTCCAATCACTTCCAATTTCAAAATGGAAGGTATAAATGCGAAATTTATTTTCACAATTTTGAAAATTAATTTTAATGAGTTGCTTTTTAATAATTTTCGATGGTTTACACAGATGTGACCACCTTCAGAGCTTCCTATCTTCCGAATGACAATGTCCCGAAGGTGGAAAACTTCAAACCTGTCAGTGTATATCAGAAACCTGTTTATACTTTGGAATCAAATACGATCAATCGTTTAAGTTACCAACCGTGGGAAGTTGGTCCAAAAGAACAATACCCTTGGATGAAAAAACAAGAATATCAGCAACCCACAAACTTTATGGAAGATACAACAGTTTATCGAGGCAGCTATATTGCACCGGGTAACTACATACCAGATGAAAATGCTGCAACTGAAGGTTAAGTATAACCCTTGGCCAGATTCATAAATAATAATTCATAATATTGGAAATTTGCGAATTTTGATTATTTTTACAGAGGAAATCTCTACTTGTGCTTGCATCAAAGAAAGCAGAGCGACCGACGATCTTTGATACAAAGTAGAAATGAGAATAAATGCAGTAAAATACAAGAATAGATAATAACAAAAAATACAAAAGTAACATGGTATGGAACTGAATACTTAGATAAATTAAATGTTTTTTAGAATTCGTCTAAAACTAAACAATTTATGCGTTCTATACAAGTTATATTTCATATAACACTGGCAACTGATTTTTCCCAGAATAAAGTATAAATATATATATATATACCCATATATACATATTTTATTAGTTTTATTAAAAGTTATTATATCCTAGAACCTAATTTTAAAAAAAATTCTTAAACATTCAAATAAATATTTTTATTGCCTGGTAATTATAATAATTACAATGTTTTAAAACTTGTAAAACAGGCTTTATTGGCTAAAAATTTATATAAGTTACATACCTATTCAATCAATAAAACCGATAATTTTAAAGCTATTTATAATACTGCGCGGATTTTCTTCGATTTTTCGATAAGCATTCTTTATCCAGGTTAAAATAATTTCTTGATTAGGGTAACGACATCTTTTGCTTACTTTTGAGGAATAAGACACCTCATTCGATTCATATTCTTTCCACTGACTTTTAATTATATCCTGAAATTATATACATCGTTTATGTCACAAATATATACACTTATTTCTTATTTATAAAACATACAATTTGCACAATTAGTTTTATTATACTATACTGTATTCGTAAATGCAGTATAGTTTGTATATATATGTATATAGCATGTATATATGCAAATACTGTATACGTAAATACAGTATTCTGTAAATTAGTTTTATTATACTATACTGATTCCTTATACTAATACTGAACTTTTTTTATTATCGAAAAATATATTTATAATAACGATATTTAACAGATAAATAAATTTGCCTATAAATCCAAAAACACAAGTTTGAATTAAAATCACTTAAACAGATTGATTTCAGTTTCGTAGTAAATAATCCATATGATACTCACTTTAAACTTTGGGCTTATCTCGATGTCAAGCGGTTGAAGTTGGGAGGAACACCCTTCTGGAATTATGGATAACATACAATTTTCTCTCGCCAATTTCTCTTTAAGCTCATCTGAACAATGGGATTTGTAGGAATCGACAATAAGAATATTCGGGGAGGAAGCATACCTGAAAATTAAGTAATATATAAAAATAAAAGTTGATTATTCTGATGAATTATATTTTAAATTTCTAGTCAGAATACCTAATCCAAATATTGTTCATCCAGCTTTCCATGACATCCAAATCAACGAGACCTTTTTCTTGATAAAATATTAAAAAATTAATATTCCCATTTGATAAAATTTGCCTCGGTCTGTTTCCTCTGAACACCACTGCTGGAGGTAACATTCGGCCATCTGCGAGCATGCACAAAATCACTACTGCCTGACAGCTCTCAAATCCAGTTTTTCTCAATAAAGGTAAGCTATTTTCCTTCCGATCTTAAAAAATTAAAAGTATGAAAAATCGAAACAAAGCCTCATTTAAATTTGATTAAAAAAGTCATCTTACCTTGAGGGTAACTTAAACTTATCGGAATTTCATCCATACATCCAATGTGACTCACATTTATTTTAAGAGATTTTATAGCAAGCCTAATGCTATCACAAAATTCTTTGATTTCACCTTGAACGACAGCCGGTAGTTTGTCTTCAATTGTGGGAACATTTTGTAAAAATTTACTATGTCGTTTTAAAAATCTCAAAGTCCAACTTTTAGAGCCCTAGAAATTACAAAAACACCAATCAAAATAAGTCATGGTTTGTAATTCGAATGTAGCAAAATTAGTTTTTTAAATAAACATCATCTATTATTACATAACTAAAATTTACAAATTCAAAAAAATTTTTTTTTGGGAAATAATTGTTATGATTAAAGCTGAAATAAATCATTTATATTGTAGGCCAAATATGAGACATTCACAATCCATATTTGACCAATTGATTAGGAATACGAATTCTCGCCTTAAATTGCTTCTTTTTCCCTATTAATTTTGACGACTTTTCTGTAATTTCTTGATGTGAAAGGGAGACATTGTTATCGAACTGAGCCAATATCCATAACAGCAATCTATCGTCGTCTGTATGCCTCAATTTGATGTTCAGACGTTTGCAGAATTTTTGAAGCCAGCCTTCGGAAAACTTCAAATAACTGATTCCGTTTGCGGCAAATAATTCTTTAGCTTTCTCTTTTATCTGTAAAAATCAATGATACATCTATGTTTCAAATTTGGTAAATGAATTTAGTGAATGTAAGTACTTTCAGAATTGATTTTAAAAAAAATTTATTTGATTAATGATTTTCAGAGAAAAAATGACCAGAAACAGATACATGATGGATTTTTGTGAGAAACCAAGGAGCTATGTGATATTACTGATAATAATTAATAAATAAGCCCTGAATAATAATAATTAATAAATAATAATAATAATAATTAAATAATAATAATAATATAAATTTAATATTATTATATATATATAAAAATATATAACAATAAATATAATAACGATAGTAGTGATGAATACTATGTAATGAATATGAATACAGAGTAAATCCACAATAATGCAGAATTCTAGGAACAATAGCAGAATTATATATTGCCGAAATTAAACATTATCACATCGATTCGCTTTACGCAAGTTTTCTCTTCTGTTGTCAGTTATAAGTTGTCTTCTATTGTCACAATTATATTACTTATCAACAAAATTGTGACATATTTATTGTAATGTACAAAAAAGCACAAAAGTTATTACAACGTAAATGAGTGTGGCACTATCAATTAATTAAATGTCGGCATATATGATATGTGCCATCAGATATTAAAATATTATAACAAAGGAAGAGGATAAGACCTTTTTTGCCTACTGTAATTGTATATCAGTACTTAAAAAATAAATACCTCGTTACTGGTGGGACTAAATCCTTCTGAAAATCTTTTTCTATACCAATCATGGAGCTCAGCATAAATCTCCTTCTTTGATTTTTTCATTTCTGAATCACCTTCTAAAATATCTTTTTTGTCTGCAGCTGAATTTCGAGTAAAGTTATGATTAGGATTATTAATAACAGAATTATTTGAACCGTTAGGACACTTATACCATTCAAATATTCTTCGGCGAGGCACATTAAATACTTTGGCAGCCGAATTTTTAGTAAATAATTTAGCATATAAAGTGACTTCAAACTTAAAATTACTTGGATACATAATATATTTTTCAGTCTCCTCATCTGGTTTATCTGATTTTTTTAAAGATTTATTGTATCTTTTTAACCATAAAATAAACCATACAGGATTTTCTGTGTTCGTCAAGCACTTATTTAGACAAAATTGTGCAGCACAGAAAACTTCCTTTCTGGAAAGTTGCTTCTTTTCTGTTCTTTTATTTTTAATCCATGTTAAAAATCTTTCATCAGATCTCATATCTCCCAATGGCAAATCTTGTTCAATTTTTTTCACTGTATTATCATTCAGTTCAGTCTCCTTTGTAAAGCTATCTTTTAGCAAAATGATATCAGTCTTTATTGCAGATTCAGATGTATTATCTATTTCAGTCTTGTAGTCATTAACAGAAGCAGACACTGCCAATATGCTTTTCTGTTGTACTGACAGTCTTTTACTAGCACGTGCCCATTCTGTAACTGTATTGCAGTTAATATTGAAGTGTAATGCTGTTGCTTTAAATGTATGATTAGAAGCATATTCCAGGACTTTCTCTTTAAAATTAGGTAAATATCTTTGACCCTTCCTAATTACAGCAGTCACTGTTTTTTTTTTTTTCTTATGCTGTAAGTTTTTGCTTGATTTACACTGGAGTGACCCAACTATATTTGAGTGTTTGTTGGTATCTTTTTCTTTTTCTTGTGTTATTGGATTTTCAATTAATTCAAAAACATGGTAAAAGTTATAATTTTCAGTATTGATAAAATTTTGAGTTAGGCACTCTGCATTTCTTTGCTGTTTGACTGAATTTTCAGTTTTAGAATTGTCTTGTACAATTAAATTGTTATTTTTACTCATTTGTTTCAAATTTGAATTGTGAAAGCTGACTGGAATTCTCTCTACAAAGTCATTGCTTGAATGATTAATTGATAAATCTTCAAGGTAAGAGCATTCTCCTAGCAAAAAATCATTAAATGATGAAAATGTTAAATCACAAAAATCTACATTTTGGATTAAATTATATTTCTCTTCATCTAAAAAATTTTGCTTAGTGTTAAAAATTTCATCTGCATTTTTCTTATGTCCATTATTTTTTTGACAATATTGAATTTCTTGAATTTGAGAGATTTTAGTGCTTTTTTTTTCCATTTTTGATTTTTTAAGTTCTACATATTATGCTTTTATTAAATTCATGTAGTTGTAATTTAATATATATTTTCATTTACAGTCTTAACTTTCAAGGTAAATCCTCATTGTTACAGTCTTATTTATTTATTAGTTACATATCTGTAAAATAAAAATTTTTCATATAAATTTTTTAATTTGATATCACAATTATAATTTTATGTTTAAATCAGATATCCATGACATTTTGAATTTTTAATCATTCTTAGAGCATTGTTTCTTAGAATTTAAAAGAATAATAAATATAAATGAAAATTAAAAAGCAAAAATCTATAGCACTGTATAAAACCACAAATTTCATGTTACTTGATTTAAAAGCGATGGAAAAAGAAATTTTATAATAAACGAAAATGACCTACTTTCCTCTACTTTGCTCAAACCAAATATCGGCTACTTCCGAAACTGCCAGTACTACTGACGAAACCTTTGACTACCTTTGTGAATTCTGTCAGAGTATCAGAATCCATGAAGTGTCAAAAATTTGCTTCCTTGATATGTTATGATGTATTCGTTTTTATTAAAACAAAATTGTATATAATTTGGCAAAATTAATTTCATATAATTTTTATTTTATAGGGTTCAAATAAGCTGTCAAAAATTGAAATAAAAACTTTATTGATTTTAATCTCAATTCATATGAATTTGTAATGCTCTTGTTATGATATGATTTATAATTGACTTTAACAATGTTGCAAGACTATTTTAAGAAAAAAATTAAAATTACACTTAACTTATATATAATTTAGCGTGAACTTTTAACTTGTCAACTAATTCACATGTAATAATTTAAAATTTCATTTGTAGTCAATTAGATTAAAATATTCTTTGTCAAAATCTCAAAAAAGAAATTAGACTCCAAAACTACAATTGGAGATTTAACTGGACAATGAATTTTGTTTGCCATAGCTGTCGAGCCATTAATATATGCCACTTTCAGTAGCGTATCCAGTTATATTGTCTTGTGCCTGATTTTTAAAAATTAAGTTTTTAAAAGTATTTTGTAATCTGCTTTTTGTCAATTTTTATTTAAAAATTTATAATTATTTAAATCCCAAAAAATAATTTGAAAATTTCAGTTAAAATTATTTGGGCGGATTAAATTAAAATTTAATAATTTAAAAATCAGCTTGCTGAAATGGTACGTACTATATTCGTTTTTTTATAGCAAGAAAATCACGTGGGAATTGACTATGCAGAAAATATAAAAAGAAAACAAAGAAAAGAACGTAGAAGAAAAAAAAATGCCAGAGAAACATTTTTATATAATTATGAATGAGGCGAGAATATCAACAGTGAAATTTAAAAATGATTTTCTACCAATTATGTTTGAGAGGAAAACTGTTGTTAGAGTAGTAGTATGAGTAATATTACGGAGTATTCTAATAAAATTTTTAAATCAAACATATTTTTTACGGATAAAAATATCTTTCAAGCAGGCAGAAGCTGAAAACGCAAACAAATAGCCATGAAATTTAAAGTAACACAGTGATATCTCGTCGAAAACAAGATATCAAATTTAATTAAAAAATTGCGTTGAAAAGGCTGCAAATAAGATAAGAAATGAATGGTAGAAAATAAAAAAACTCGTAATTTTTTAACCTTTTTGTGTATATAGCAATTTACAAGCCAATGAAATCTACTTGTATTGCCGCGCTGTCCAATAGTTCCCTATCTATAAGCATATTGGTATGTCTGGTTATTAAAAAGGGATGAAACGGATAACTTTGTTGAGAATATGGCAGATTCTGACACAAGGTAGCAGCTTAATAAACTTTATCACTTTATACGTTTAAGAATGGAGTGCTATGACAAAAAATATCCGAATGACATTTCTGATAAGTTTATTCATTTGGCTTGGAATTGGATGCAGAATTACACCTCAATTAATTGAAAATTTTGTCGATTGATGATAGATAAGCAACACATTCTCATATGAGTAATCTATAAAATATAAGATTGAAATCCTAACATCTCATCATTATAGTAATTAAAGGAATATAGATAATAAAAAATTTATCAATCAAGAAAAATGGTTAATTATATAATGCAATACTTTGATCAAAATTTATGAAAAAGTTTCTTAGTTCCAATCAGAGATTAGCGCAAAACTTTTCATTTTATAAGAAATACAGTTTTTCATAAATAGTTGACAAAATTGACCAGCTTTAATTTTTAGAATTATCTGGGAAATGTTACCTGAGAAATGAAACATATAACAAGTTCTTATTGTAAACAACCAATGGAATTTGACAATAGATCTGCAATTAAGTAAATTTAAGTAACAATAAGGATTGTCAGATATAATTATAATCATAAAATCAAAACCCTAAGTGTAATGAATAAAACAGTGATGTTTATTATTCGCTGATGCCTACAACTCTCCGGGACCAGAAGAATTTATTATTGGATTACACTTATATTTTACATATAAAAACAACGAAGAGAAATTACATCTACGTATTTAATGCTGGTTTTATAGGCATGAAAATTAACAAGAAGGAGAAGGTAGATAATAGTTGGGGAGTTTTTGAAGAAATAGAATTTATATCTTTATATTATAATATATTATATTCTATAGTGTATTATATATATATTATAATATATTCTATTATATAGTGTTAGAACGCATTGATTTTGATTAACAATTTCTTACTTTTTTATAATTTATATTTATTTATTTATTCTGTAATTTACTAAAATATTGAAAAGGAAATATTAATTTACTTTATGACATATTAAAAAAATTGGCTTAACTGAGACAAATGTTCTAATCTTTATGTGTTCCAATTAGTTATGTTTAATATCATATCATAAGATATTAAGAGTTAATGTTGGTCCATTTCTTATAATTTAAATTCGACACTTAGAATAAAAATTGTTTTATCGTGTAGTTTCAAGGAGATTCGAGGATTATATAGATATTTATGGATTTAATAAATATGATAGATTTAAAATTAAAGCCATTAGGTTTGTGATTGTCATAATAATAGTTCTCGTGTTATATTTGTTGATCAAAAAATTTTAAAAAAATGAGCCATAATGAAAAGCCAAATAAAGTTATTGAGTTTATAATAGTAATAAAATTATAATGTAACAATAGATAAATACATTACAGTCCGTAAATAATTTATAAACCAAATGAAAAAGAAAATTAAATTTTTTTCTTTTTCTTTTTTATTCTTCATTACTGAATTTGAAGTAAATAATTTTTAAAGACTTACATTTTATTGCTAAAAAAGTTATATAAATTCATTTATGACGCAGAAAAAATATTTGAGTAGTAAATCCATGTAAATCATCATTTATCTAAATATTTTAAATGTTCTAAGTTCATAAAACATTAGTAAATCATTTTTATTTTTTGACTTAATTGATATTAAGACTTTTAAATTGCTCGTGAAAGGAAATATGAATCTATAAAAGTAAAAGTTCCATTTAAAAAATAAATTAAATAATTATTTCAAATTCGATTAAATTATAAATAGACAATCAGTATGTTCAAATTTCAAATCAAGAAAAACAGTGAAACAATTATTTAAATATTTTTCTATCTGTTTGATTAACAGATAATAATTAAAATTTATATGATTCAGCAATAGCTATCGTACATATGTTTAATTTTATGATAATAGTGTTACATTTTCTCACAAAAAAATATGAAACTTAATATTATTGAATGTGTGAGTTTTAAAAGTCATGATTCTAATTTCAACAAGTTTGAATACGATCTAGTGATCTACTTAATCTATAGTGAACAGATTTACTGAAATCCGTATGAAGAGAATTCATTGAATCGAATACGATATTTACATTTTTTTCATATGAGGATATCATTCCATTACAAATTTCCCCTACAAAATTATTTGGAACATCGCACGAATTCCCTAACTTATTTATATCTGGCAGAGATAATGTTCCAGAGATATACAAACAATTTTCTTTGCAATTTGGCTGCAATTTTGATTCTCTCACATTTTTCAAACCTTTCATGTTCTGAACTCCGTGAATTTCAGTATCATATACTTTTATAGGAGAGTTAGTTTCCGTTTCCTTAAATTTCTCATTGATGTTGATTTTTTTTTTTAATGATAAAAAAATCGATGAAAAATGTAAAAAGCCTTGGGTTTCATTAAGTTCCAAAAGTATGAGTTTTTCCCTGATCGATATCGTTTTACGATTTTTAATTATGAAATGAATTATTTCACCTATCAAAGCTATTAGCCCAATTAAATAGCCTGCTCCCATTAACAGGTACATCCCTTCTGTATCTTCGATAGTCAATTTTCTCTGGAGCGGAGTTATTTCTCGAAGCGCTGTCCCCGATGAGGCCTGAAACATAGCAAAAAAACTTCTAAACATAAATAATTAAACTTTGGCTAGGTTTCTTTCTTATTATCTGTTAATTTTTGAACCTGAAGAAGTTTTCCCGTTGAAGATCTCTGAACCTCCCATTTGAATTCATTAAGTAACTTTGAGATCAAACCACTTTGTTGCGCTCGAAGTATGTACTCATTGAACTTATCGGAATAAGCAGCCGCAAACGGAAAAACGAAAGAGACTCCAAAAGGTACGAAGCACTCTCTACTTATATGCAATTTTTGTTTTTTCTTTTTTGTTCTGTAAAGGTAATTTTATACATAATGAAATTGTGAAAGCATTTATTATGTAAATAAAAAAGTCATCAGTAAAAACTCACGTGAAATTCGTTTGCACAATGTATTCCATCTGGGAGCGTCCAGCCAGAAAGGCATAAGGCCTGAACACAGGCAAATAATGTGTATTGCTGACGTTTTTCAAACCTTGCATTATGTTTGATACAAATTCTACATCACGCAAAAGCCATTTTGTCTTTTCGTGCTCGGAATTATTAAACCATTTGGACCAACCACCGGTGCCTGATAATGATCTGTATTTAAATTTAGTATTTTAAAATAATTTTTATTCGCAAATATTATATGAAAATTTAAATTACTTAAAGTTCCTATTTGAAAATTTCTTTTTATCAGTTCATCGACATTGTCATAAATGTCCGAAGAAACGAAGAGAGTGATGAAGGAGACGATACAACCCGTGTAACAAGCTGTCACTATTACTGTAAAGGCCCAATACCATCCTGATAATGAAAAATTATTATTATTATCGGAATTGATTAAGAAATTTTTTTGATTCTCATTAACACTTAAGAATTACCAATAAGCATTCTCGAAGCAAATTTCTTTGTCTTTGACCAAGATTTCTTTTTAGAAAACGTAAAGCAATTTGTGAACATACCAAACACATTCCTAAAAAAATCAATGCAAAAACTGGCTATTATTAATTACTTGACTTTTAGACATTATAATTTACTTAACTTCTTAATCTTTTATAAATTTCCTACATAGTGGATTACAAATATTATTTAAAAATCAACTAATTCTATAAAATTTAATTATTATCATTAAAAAATATTCCCTTACCAAAACATATTTTCTATAAGCCATGGATTTTTGAAAAGGGGCTTCAAACTATGAGTATCTGCAAACGTTATTGGTATTATAGCTGAAAGGTAAACCATTGTAAGAGCTAACCAAACTGTCCACTGAAAAGGACCCAAAATTGCTCTATGTCTGAAATAATAAGAAATTTGTGTTGATAGATGACAGACTTTTTTAATGGAAATTATTTGGGCATATCTATGAATACCCAGGAAGAGCAATGGATGCCTTGGTTATAAAGGTAGCACAATCTGTAGTGTGAGACATGGATGGCATGATTTCCAATATTCTTTCGTTTGTGACGTATACTCCTGCACTCCCTATTTCGGCGGCGCCATAAATTACTTCATTGATAACCCTTTCACTAGGACCATTGCTGAAATACAAAGTACATTCTTTGTCAATAGATTTAAATGTTATTAAAAATCAATTTTTGAAAAATTAAATCATATTCTGATTGATAATAAAATCTTAAGGTTGTTTTTCCAAACTGTGAAGATATTTTTTATTAGAGATAAGGCCCACAAATAATTTTATTAGTATCATGTTTCAAGTATAAGCAAGAAGATTATACATATAAATCTGTAATATAACTTTTAAAGAACTTTTTTAATGACAGAAAAAAACCCTTATTAAATTTAAAAAATATTCAAAACTTGTCCCTTTATTGTCTTAAAAATAAAAAATTAGATTAGTTGTGTTAAATATATTTCGTAAATTTTTTTATATTCCTTATGCTACGGTATGAAGAATAAATATATGTAAGTTTAAATTATAGATATTTATAAAAGTTATTATAAAATGATAAATGTAACAATAATATACATTTAAATTAAGTATAACACGGTATTAAAATAATTATATATTCTTAAGGCTTGACATAGTAAAATTTTATTTGACTTATCCAAAATTAAATTAAAAACATTTACACATCACTTTTATTCATTTTGGGCTCTACTATCTCAATGGTATAGTTTAAAAAACGGGATAATAATCTTAATAGTCGAATTTCTACACCATCCCATAGGTGAGATTCATTTGAATCTTCGGCGATATTGACCTTCTTCTTAAAGGTAAACGGAGGTTGCTCAGATGCAGCTATTAAAAACTGTCTACCATTAAAACCTGAAAATAAAATATAGCTCATTTAAGTATTATAATTGGTACGTATATCCTTCTTCTACAATCACAATGTACCTTGTCTCATTTTCGGTGGAAACAAATTAACATCTGTTGCAAGTTTTCCGCATCTCCAAGAAGTTAACAATCTGACAGAGCTACTTCCGAGGCTGTCAGTATAAAGATTATGGGTATATAGATTTATATCTTGAATTTTATGGTCGACTTCTTCCTGATAAATATTTAACTGTAATAAGTTTTCTGATTGATTATATATATATCTATATATAAATTGACACTTACCATACCAAAAAGAACATTTTGTTTCCAATTGTAGGACACTATGAGCAAATTTACAATATCCCTGGCTTTCCGTCCTTTTAAGAATTCTTCAATTTTCCATCTCGACGATATCGTTACCACAACAACCTTAAAGACATATATATTATTATCTAGTACTTAAGAATATAAATTTATAAGAATTACCTTACTAAATCTCAGAGGTCCCAGCAGAGATGTCCAGGTGATATCTTTTATCAGTAGAAGGAAATTTCGACATTTGTTTTCATTCGGTTTTAATATTTTGGATTCAATTTTTCCTTCATTTGAAATCTATGTAAAATGAATATTTAAAAATATAATAATATTCAGTAAAAATTTTAATTCGATAACATAATGGAATTTTTTATGATACCTGGCCGTGCACAAAAATTGAGGGAAAATGTTTCAGCATATTTTCCAAGTCAAAATCTAAAGATTCATTACTTTCCGCGTAGTTGTTGTCATAAAGAATAACATTTACGCATTCATTCAGATATTGTTCTGTAATATAATTTAGAAGTGATAACATTTCGAACTTCATTCCTTTATTTCCTCTACAGATATTTTCTTCAATACCAAAATCAAATGCGCTAGTTAAAGTGTAGTCGAAAAAAGTCCTGTTTCCAACAGAAATCGTTAAACAACTTCCTAAAAAGAAAATAATAATGATTTTGCAGTTCATTTCACTCTAAAAAAAAAACAATTGTATTCATGTGAGATCCTCAGTGAAAAACTAACAGTAAAATAATATGCGGAAGAGATTCATTTCATCATATAAAAGGTTAATTCAATTGTTCCAAAGTACAAAAAACGGATACTTTGTTATTAATGGAATTTTGATTGGGTTGAATTATATTCTAGCATTTTCGAAAAAAAAAAAGATTTGCTGGAGTATGATTTAGAGAAATTAATCAAATTTTTTTTGCATTTTACCTTTCCTGTATGTAAGAGATTTTATAAAAAGTAAAAAATTTTAATAAATAAATTGTTAATATAAAGTAAATTATTCTAATTCTTGATTTTTAAAATTTAAATTATTTAAGCCAATTATTTATTTTGGTCCTAATAATATATGAAAAATATACGCAAAACATAAACCACCTAATTTAGCAAAAATTCCATTTTGTTCATTTTGTTTCATCAAGTTCATTTGCATTTAACATGAAATAGCATTTAAATTACAAATATATCAATATATTTTCCATGTTCCTTATGTTAACATTTCTTTATAGTTCTAGGATATTATCAGTCATTTTAATGGAGGGAATGAGTTTCTTATACCACGTGTCTTCACATGGCGAAAATACTGTTGTCACTGTTTTAGGAATTACCTAGAAATCACAAAATTTTTAATTTTATTGAATTCGTATAAATAATAAATTTATATGTAACTATGGTTAGCTTAAACAGAGGTGACAGTACGTCCAGTGGAGTAAGTATATTTTTAAGAGTCACATATTATTATATTTAGCACATGTATGATTTTCTTGGATATGAAACAAAGTTAAAATCATTATTTTACAAATTTTGCCCAATGCCGTATGAACATAAAAAGATTAGGCTCAATTAAAGAATATTGGTTTAATGGTTCATCAGACAATCTTGTTATATTAGCACTTATGATGCTATATATACAGCACTAGGACAAAGCACTTATAAATAATAATTTTCTCCAAATATAATAAAAACGTGATTGATAATAAATTTTAAAATAATTTATTAGACGTTTCTTGAAGATAATGATCAAATGTTCTTTTCGTTTACTTTTCATCAGTCAATTAAAATTCGATTTGGAAATTTTTGATTTCCTAAGTTTTTTTGCAAAAAATTTACAAAAATTAAAACTAAATAATTTTTCTTTTAGTTTCTGAAAATCTTTAGCAGTGATTAATTTCCGAATTTTAAAGTTTTTAAATTTTATATATTTATAAATTATTTGAATTGTAATATAATTAACGTTTGCAATTATTTTTTATTACTTAGGGAGGTGTGTTCTTTAGTGATTCATCTTTAAATTCAAATGATAGTGATATTAATCAGTTGCTGCAACCAATAATTGGTCAAGAAAAAGTAAAAAAATTCACACCATTGAATACAATACCAGGAGCAGTCTTAATTTTATTTTTTGGTGTAGGTGTATATTTATACTTACTATTTCATATTATGTCTAATAAAAATTATTAACTTATTAGTTATATACATTTATTACATGTTATATTCAAGAACTATAATTTTTACTTTAATTTTAATTTAAAAAATATTATAATTACTTACAATCATCTTTTTAAATTTTACAATCAGTTCAGTGGAAATAAAAATATAAATTTTCATGAGCATGTAAAATTAGGTATACTTTTTCAGTTATGAAAAATTATGGATTATTTAGTCAGTCTTTTTTCAATGTTATTTAATGATATACCCTTTACAATTATTTAAATTACCTTCTTTCTAAAGATTAAATTTAAAAAAAAAATTTTATTTTCAGGTTTGTATGGAAATCCTTGTACTATCTTTTGCATTTTTTTGGAGAAATAATGAAAGATGTGAACCTTACTTTTTCACCCTTTATTCTCATGTTATCTATTGGTCCTTCACTTTTGTAAGTAGATATTAGGCAAATAAATTTAACATTTTTAATAAAGACCAAATTATGAATTTTCATATTTTATTATGTTTTCATTCTATCATTAATGGATCCTTAATTATAGATACATAATGATAACAAAAAATTTAATAAAATTAAATTACAATTTTTTAAGTTAGAAATTTAATATTTTTTTTATTGTTTATATATAGTTATTGTAAATAAAATTAATAGGATTTTATTAAATTTATTGAATTTGTATAAATTACAAATTTATATGTTACTGTGGTTATCTTAAATAGAGGTGATAATATAACCAGTGGAGTAAGGATATTTTTAAGAATCATTATTTTGTCACATGTATGATTTTCTTGGATATAAAATAAAAATTAAAATCATTATACATAATTATAAATATGATAAAGAATAAGATAAAATTTTAGGGGAAAATTTTCAAGTTATATATTTTATAAATTGTTCTCATTTGAAGATATTCTAATAAAAAAAAAATAGTCAAAATCACACAATGTGATTTTGTTCACATTTAAATCACACAATTTAATCACAAAATCATATTTTTTATAAATTTTTAAGTTAAGTAAAAACAAAAATTAATTACAACAGTAAGAAATAAAAGTAATTGTTTAAAAGTTATATGTTAATTCCTATTTTTTTTGCAACCATTAATTACTACTTCATCTTGAAAGAAGACTTACATGAAACTTTATATTAATTAAAAATCTTAAAATTCAATGTTTTCATTTATATTAATTATTTTATACATTCAAATATAATATGAATTATTTCATATTTCATTAAAATATATTTTTTCCAGATAATGGATTTCTATTTCAAAAAAAAGCATCATGAATCAAGACTTAGGGGATATTTAGAATTTTATCAAAAAACCCATCATCATTCAAGGATACCTTTATATATTACATCAATATGTATGTAATTTTAAAAATTCTAAGAAATTTGTTCACATTTTAGTGAATGAAAGCAATAGGTTAAAAAATTTTATATAAAAACAATGACAAAATTTTTTTACAGGAATTAAATTGAACTTTATATGAAACAAAATAGTAAAACTGTAAAAGAAAGAATATGAAATAAAGTAGTTACTGAATTTTTGCTACTAATATAAAACTTTATTTGTCATTATGTTATTTTTACTTTAATAGAGTTAGTAAATTAGTTTAAATCATTGTAATTTATTTTAGGGAATACAGCTTTATTAATTATAGAAACTCTGTTCCATGAGCAATATGGAGATTTAAAGGCAAAATGTGTTGTAAATGGAATAATCACTCCAATAAATTATATGTGCTTTATAATCACATTGGAAAATTTATTCATGTTCCCCATTCTAATTTCCTATATTTGTAAGTGAAGTCTTCAAGATTTAAAACATTTTCTTCTCACTAAAAATTCTAAATATCAAACAAACCTAAGATACATTTAAAGAAATTTATTTTAAGAATTTGATAGGTATTCGTGGCACCTTTTTTATTCAATTTTTTTAATTTAAAAATTATTATTTACATTTTAATTTTGGATTTTATGTGAATTAACTATAATTTATTCTTTGTTTTGTAGGTAAAGTATCAGAATTCAATAAACACCAAATGTGGCCAGATGTTCAGAGAGATGAGTGGATGGCTAGTTTTATTCAAGATAGTTATTCAGCAGGAGAAGTTGGTTATAGGTATGTATTTTGAATTCTTCAAAAATTGAAGTAATTTTAAAACTTTAAAAACTTTTTAAAAAATATTTCAAAATTTAAAAAATTAATATAAACTATATTGTATAAGTTTTATGTTTGAATAAGCCTAAACAAAACATATGAAATGGGTTGTAGCAATACTAAGTTAGGTTAATTTTTTTCTACATATTTAGGATTAATTCTTTAGTATAAAATTCTTAGCATGTAGAACATGTTTTAATTTTATCAAGTACTAAAATTCTGCAATTATGGAAAGAATTTTTTAATATGGAGATTATTTCTCATTTTGTTTGTTTTTCCTAATTATTAAATATGATTTTTTTCTAATCATATAGATCCAAGAAAGAAACCTCTATTTGAAAGGATTCTGCAATAATTGATTGATTGTAAAGGTTTAATTTTTATTAAATTTATGATATATTAAATATTTTTGTAATATTAACATTTATTAAAATTTCTAGGTTTTAATTATAATAGCAAAAATATATTTTAATTTTCAGGGAAAGAGACAATCACATAGAAGATCTGTTGGAGAAGCAAGCTGATTTATTACGGTATTTCAAAGAACAGAATTCTCGTTTGTTGCAAAAGATTCTTATTCTTAGCACACAGATTAATGAAAGACAATTCAGCTAAAATTACATTAGAACAATTTTTGCAAATTTAATTTTAGCATTATTTTCATAAGTAAAAGATAATTGTTTTTTATAATATCGAAAAATAATAATTGAATAATTTATTTCAAAATTTTTCATGTTTTAACTGTATTCTCAGATAGTCTACATTCATAAAAAATTATTTACAAGAATAATTTAAAATCTCAGATTTATATTATTGTTACTTATATTATGTTACATAATAATGTTAGGTAACAACTATATTCTAGCCTAGCTAACATAATTTAGCATTATTAGTAAGAAACCTGATATTTTGATAAGTGAATATAAAAATATTTTTTATTTTTTAGAAATATCTATTGTGGCATATTGGCAATATTTTGTCGGACTTTCAAAATGCAATTCGCCATTGAAAGAATATTATTCCTTAAGGAATAAAAATTATGAGTGAAAATTTTAAAGATTAAAGATTTAAATGAAATCATAGCAAATGTGGGGAATTTTTTTAAATTTTTTATTAAACTTTTATTATTGTTGCATTTTAAATGTGATTAATTTCTTTTTAAAATCATCCATTTGGTAATAAAATCAATCTCCCTATTAATTTATGAATTTAAAATTATTATCTTTAATATTTATTAAATAATTTTTAAATAAAAACGATCTTTATTTTTATATTGTAAATTTTTACTGAAAAAGTAAGAAAATTTACTAATAAAAAATCAAAACTACTAAAAAAATTATTTTTTTTAAATTCCAAATTTTTGGAAATAATCACTTTTTAAAAATTTTATTTTTTTTGACGAGAAAATATGAAATTGCAACTTAGATATTACTATTTAGTATTTTATGCATTATTTTTCCTATGTCTACAGAAGTATTTTATTGTGAACTTTCTTTAATGAATGTTACTTAATTTTAATTTAAAAAAAGATTTGATACATATATACACATATATACAAGAAAAATTTGTCTTGTATAATTATGACTTAATTAAGTAACGATTAATTTTCTGAATGATTATAAATTTAAAATATAATTTTCTAAATATAAATAAAAGGATTTTCTTTTGTTAAAATTCCGCTTAACAAAGAGCCGAAATGACATTTTTGTTTCTGTGAACTCTTACCCGATGTCAATCTGATTTCTACAATAAAAAAAAATTTCTATGCGAATAACAAACAGACTAAGAAATGTTAATTTCTTTTTTATTATGTAAAGAAGGTATAAAAATTTAATTTAGCATTTTATTATGTCTTTATTTAGTAACATTCTTGAGTATTTTCGAGTCTGACAAAATTTCCTATTTCTAGTGATATATTTGGTCGTGATCATGTGATTTTTATATATAATATATAAATTTTAGACAAGCTTCGACGGATTTTAAGATGAATAACATTTGTGAACTTTTTCTTCCAAATTTTAGTTTTCGTTTTAGAATATTTTGAACTTCATAATATCAAGAATATAAGCTGATGGTTCCTTTGAACATTGAATATTTTATTGTAACATACTCACAACATCTGCTGTGAAAAAATAATCATTTGCATAAATTATTAATAATGTTCTAATTGATATTTACAAGCGGTAGCTTACAGAGCTTTATATTTCAATATTTAATGAATACCATTAATTTTTTTTCCGCTCAATAAACACTGAATTATGGTTAAATCTATTTCAGTAAGTCTTTTATTTAGCAAATAAATTTAGCTTGAACATTAATTTTTTATAAAATAATCTGCCATAAAATCATTTTCGAATGTCCTGCGTATTCAATATTTCTTTGAAGAAACGAATTCAATTAAATTCTATTTAATTTCTTCTTATTTTATTTTACAATCTTCAATTACGGATATTTAATTGACCGCAACCTTTTAACTCGAATATTGAAGCTTAAAACATTTCTTTCAGTCACGACCTTTGCGAAAAAGCCGAAATATCTGATCAGTTTTTGGGTATAAAATTCATTTGCATTGATTTTTATTAAATGGATGCACTATTTTCATCTTAATTATAGAAATTTCAAGATCTATTCTAAGTAACAAAAATCATTTTAAAGAAGTTTTTAAATTGTGAAATCTTTTTGAATTATGATAATTTAAAGTTAGCGGTTGTTTGACCGCTCACATTTGTAAAAACAATGAAAATAATGTATCATATAATTTACATCATTTTTGCTTTTCTTGAAATTTAAATAAAATTTTAAAAATTCCAATCCGTAAATGTTTTAAAAATTTTAATCTGATAGTCTTTTTTTACAAATTATTAGAGCCAAAAAAATTTACTAAACCATACTTGTTATAATGAAGGATTTTATATAAATTTGCTTTTACTAATCTTAATTTTTATTTCTTTGATATTTTTTAATTTTAAATTTAATAAGTTGGTTTATTAACAAACCGATTGCAGGCTTGTAAGTATAACTTTGTATTCATAATTCATTATTCGTGACTATTATATTTTTAATGTATATTTTCATTTTCTTCACTGAAAAATGGAAAAATGAATTTAATCAAGAAAGAAGACCGATAAAAGGAAAGTTTGTATTGGAGACTTGGCGAAATGAAAACCTTTAAAATTTATCATTCTTAAAAATCTTTCGTTCCACTCAGAGAAAAAGTCAATAATAGGCTCGACAAAGATCTTTGTTGCTTGAGAATAAGAACAATTTTCTAATAAATAAATATCTGCCTATGAAAGAAAAGCAGAAGTTCATAATCAAGATACGAAAATGGTACAATTACTCATGGTAGTATTTTGAAAATAAGATGCGAATCGTATATATTGACAGATAACTTATGTAGTCCATATATTTTTATCTTTACAATATTCAAATATTGTCAGATATATATTGTGAAATTCGAAAGGAAAATTATTTTTAAGAGCTGACATAATACAAAAGTTATATAATATTTAATAATTATACATTTCTGTGGAATTATGAAGTCTTTTAGTGTAGATATCACTTAATATCGGTATTTCCAACGAAACCAAACATTTGACTAAAATTATATTTTGATTTGCGATTAATTAATAGAGTAAAGAAGTTCTCTTTTACAAATTGGACAGTCACCTCTCGATTTGAGGCATCTTCTTAGGCAATCGCCATGGAAAAGATGTTGACACGGCGTTACCTTCGCTGTCTTCATCGGGCTTAAACACACGGAACAAATGTCATCGAAAGCAACGAGTTGCTTCGAAGTTGCATCTTTAAACATAGCAAGAATTTCAAGTTCCTGCTTTAGTTCCCGAAAGCAGTTTTCAACAGCGTCTTTCCAGCATAAAATCACATTTATATAAATTCCGCTTAGAGCGAGTCTATAGTTTTTAAGGGGTACTTGGCAAGCGGCGAATGCCGCCGATACGATGATAGTATATAACTTTAAAATTACTGGAGCCCACAATGTTTCAAGGGATTCAAAAGCGTTTATTTGGAATTTGGACAAAAATTTTGGAAACATTTGAAAAAATGTCTTTTCGGTTGCTACATAATGGAGCATCGTGAAAAACGTGTATAACACCGTCGGATGATACTTTTCGAGACCTTCTTTAGCGCTAAAAGTCAGGACCAAAAATACGATAGTAACCATAAAGGTGACGGCTTTCGTCCACTCAAGTACTATTTTCGTCGCCGTCAGACCTAAATGACGGACATTAGAGTGCTCAGAAACGTTGACGTAAGGGGACCAGTCTTCCTTGTCGATCATGTCTCTGATGTACAGCCAACAATAGGCGATTACGTTGTAGAGCATTAGGGAGTAAACAGAGTTGATTTTTTGGTCGGAGCCAACCGCGCGATCGCAGAGAGTGAAGAATACCATTTGATTGATGATAGTGTAGAGATGAGTCATTTTCAGGAGCATTTGCTCTGTTTGCCTCAAAGGGCGATACATTCGCTGCAGTAAATCCGAAAGTTGCCATCGCGCTGAAAGCATAATAGTAATGTTTTGATTTACTTCCGGCTGTTAGTAAAGTTTTAACTGCAAAAAACTCGAAAATTCAATTTTAACTCGACTCTTAGTCACTTTTAATTTAAATTTTATATTTTATTTTTACATCTCTGATGTCAAATGAAGCCGGCAACTGGAGGGTTTGTCAATGAAAGCTCTATTAACTTAGACATTATTCATTGGTTTGAAAAATAGGTTTTTCAAAAAAATTTTTTCTTAAAATTAATGATGTTTTTCATAAATATTTGATTCATTTTCGATTAAGAACATCTCATCGCCTTTAATCAAGTCTTCCCTTATAAAAAGATTTTTCGAATGCCAGGAAAATATAGTTTGTTTAATCATCCTTACTCTCTGTTGGATTTTCCAGCTCTCAAATCAGAAAGAGGTAAGATTTATATTCAACGTAAAATCTATGAAAATATTAAAATATCCATATGCATCTAAGAAATTTTATTCTTACTACTTTATATATATATAATGTTAGCTTTATACTTGCAGCTTTTAAAAATATATAAAAGTCGGCCATCAAAAATTTGTTTGCTAAATTCAGGAAGTATCAAATTTAAATTTAAATTTTTTGAAACGGATATTCGTTGTTTAGAAAAAGAAGTGATAATTATAAAATTACTATATGATTCAGTTATAAGTGTTTGATGTTCGTAATAATAAATATTGAGAAATTTTTAAAATTTATTTAAATTTCAATTTAGGTTTTTCATAGAAACAATAGCTAATACGTCCATTAATACATTGATAAATTAACATTATAAGACAACAAAATAACTCACATGATATAAGAAAAGCATGAAGTCGTTAAAATGATTTGAGAGTAATAAAAATTTACGTTTCAAGAGTTCCAGTTTATTTTCTCTACATTTAATTTTTTGTTATTTAAAATACAAATGAATAAGAAGTCGAACAGATAATTGAAGCTAGTTGCAATTCTCGAGAATAAGTGCATAACAGCAACCAGAGCGACCACAGCAATTAGCGCAGTTGGATTTTATCCAAAGTTTACCGCGGTTCAATACATTAAATAACAAGTTATCACTCAAAACATGGTCGATTATAACAAAAGTTGTTGAAATAAAAAAACATCCGTTTACCCCTATGAATTGGGGAATGAATATATAACAAGAGTGCAAATTGAACTGTCATATTAGAGTTATATGAAAGATTCGAAATTTTTAATGACCCAAAAAAATATTGTTGGAAAAGATCTATGAAGTTTATACAGCCAAAAATTGAAAATTTTTAATTCTCAAATGAAAAAAATTACATATCTAAATCTATGACCTAGAAATAGTTTAGTTTCTTAACAGAATCTTTGAAAAGATCGAATAACACTGAAATACGTAACTACAAATGACAGAGAAAATTGAAGTATATTTCTTATCCTACAGCAAACTTTCTGTGGATTTAATAAAAATTGCCACCAGAAAATGTTTACCCTTTTATAAACATAATTCATGCTCTAATTTACAATATAATTCTATATAATTGCTCCATGAGGACACATAAGCTCTTAGGATAAGCCTTTAGAAGTAAAACGCCTTTGAGATTTTTTGTGCCTCGGAAATTTTTATTTTAAAAACCCCTGGTATCATATTAAATTTATTTAATAAAATTTCGCAGCCCATAATAATTTGCATATTTTACAATTTGAAAACAACGCCTAAGTTGACTCAAATTTTAGCAGTACTATGTAAAATTAGAATTGTCAATTGAGAGTAAGTTTAAATACTTTTAAAAGATTGAGATACAAGTACATATTTACAAAACTCTCAATAAAATATAAAATCTTCAAGCAACATTTTTTTTAATACAAATGACTTAAAAATGCAATTTTACCTGACATTTATATCGAAAACGATTCTATTACAGAAAAAATTAACAATACTAAGGAAAGTTTTTACAAATTACATGGCCAATGTATATGACTGACTCGAAAATGTTGTTTTAAAAAAAGTTATCTTGACGAAGTTGAGAAACTGCCAAAAGTAAAATGACGGAAGGAAATTTAGCTGAAATTTTTGAAGGAAGAGATAAATGTTTTCCTGTCAACTTACATTAAAAAGAAAAAAAAGGGAAGGTGAAATAATACTAAACTTCTTGGGTATTAAGTAAAACTTTAGTAAAGTCAGTTATTATAAACCTACATAAAGTTTATGATTTAAAAAATTGATGCTAACTTCGTAAAAACTTTTAAAAAGACAAAAATAGATGAGAGCAAATATAATTTTGAGATTGGATCGCCCTTATTATACTAAGATCCAAAGATCTCAGCAAGTGGACAAGAATTATTTTCCTCATCGAGCTTCCCAAGCGGAGGTGTTGCGGATTTATTCATGTAATTTTTTTCACTTAGAAACAGAAATTTTCCCGCCATTTTTTCTTTCAAGGCAATAGATAAGGACCCAAATGTCTGTCCTGTTTGATCTTTCTCTTCCATTTCCAATGACATGGCTGACTCCGTAAAAGAAGAAAAATCTTTAATCAGTCTTCAACTCACTTTGAGTTGTTAACGACACAACATTAATATGTTGTTATGGTTTATTTGTTATTCAATGTGAGTTTGTTTATAGTCTAATTGTAATTTTTTATTTTGTAGATAATTTTATGTCGTGATAATTAGTCAACCACGCGCGAAGTGTCAACCTTTGAATACAATGATTCTTCATATAATTACTTATTACACTTTTTTCCAATATTTGAAAATTGTACCTTAAGTGTAAGATTTTTATATTTTGACGTTTCTATAGTTCGGGGCGATGTATGCCGGGCGAGGGTTAAATCGCTTAGCGTCTACGGGCAATGGGAAAAGCTTTGGCGGCGATCTAAATTTAGAAAAATTAGAACTGCCGCCAAAGACGGTTGATAGGTGCAAGATTTTTAATAATGACCCATTAAGACGTTGAATAGATTTATGTTGGTGTTGTAGAAGACGGAGCAGATAATCAATGTGAGTAAAATTTCGGGGTCATGGTTGGATATGATTAGATGAATTATCGCGATTTAAAAGTACTGGGGACGAGTAAAAAGCTAAAGTATTGAGAGCGCGATTAAGGGAAGAAGAATTTGAGAGAGAACAAGAGAAATCCGTTTTTGGAGCTTTTAGCCTGGTTTTTAAGCACTTGCGCATGGTTAATAAGGGATTAAAAGAATAAAAAAACGGAAGAATCTTCGAAAATTCGGACATGCTCTGGCAAATTTTAAATTTTCAACAGGAATTAAGATTTCCCCTGCTTTTCTTGCAATGTTATTACAGTCCTCGTATGTTAAACTCAGAATTGATCATCACGAGGAATCGCAGTCACAAAAATACCCAAACCTAAGAGATAAATGTTTTTGTTTCGTCCAATAATAATATTAACCATAATCTTTCTTTTTTAGGCGCGACAAATAAGATGAAATCATTCTCTGGCCTTACCATTTGCCTTGTTATGATGATTATGACCGAAGCATTTTCATTTCCTTTTTTGCTAGAAATAGAAGACGGGTAAGTTAAGCTATTAAACATTTAAAAATCAGTAAATGAAAGTAAATGAATGTATCTCATTAATTTTATAATATTTACAAAGAAAATAAATTTGTAAATGTTAACCTGGACTTGTTTACGTTCTTGCAAAATGTAGAAAAGGTCGGAAAAAGACTTAATCGGCTGCAAAATAACAATTTATCAAATATTTCTGACATTGATTTTGAATAAAATGAATAATTTTTATAAATAATTACAAAGTATCATATTTCAGTTTTATTCGGGAGATCAGAACGGATCACAAATGCCGGCAATGTACTGGAGAAGAATGTTTGATACCCCCTGAAGCTTGCCGGTACGGCATATATTTCGACCGATGCGGTCATGTCAATTGCTACCAAGTAAGTTATCATTTACTCTAATTCAGGAATCATTTTCCTTCTTCTGAATTTTTTCTTTCATCGCTCGCAGGGACCCGGCAGCTTCTGTAATCCAGATCCGACTGGTCCTTTCCGCTGTGCGAAACAGCTGTCTTGCCTTTGTAACGAGTGTCGAGGGTGCTTGAAAGATCCGGAAGACGGTGAATATCATTGCAACACCGCTCCTCCATGTGGGGGTAGTTCTCATCCAAGAACAGAAAACTAATATGGTAATTCAGATTTTGCTGTTCATTGTGGAGAATCCAAGAAACCAGTATTATGGAATCGGAGTCATACACCTAAAAACGAGTAGTTTCCGCCGGCCTACAATTCCTAATATACATATTGAAAGCCAAGGGAAACCACTTATTTTTAGTTGTAAATATATATATTTTTATGCATGTGTAATTTGACAAAGCAAAGCAAAAAAGTTTTTTCGCAAAAGAAGAAAATTCGAAATTGTTATCGTCGTCATTTTTCGAATTTGAAATATAACAAAACTACGAAAGTCTTTTCTTTTACCCAGAGACAATGGAATAACTTCTTTTTTTAAAAAAAATAAAAGTCCGAATAACTTTTTAGAAAAAATAGTTCAAATTTATCATTTTTTCTTGAATACAACTAAGAACTTTCCCTTTAAGAAAGATAAGAGTAAACAGATTTTTTTACCGTCACGATAATCACTGATACATTCAGGAGAAGAAAGGAGAACGAAACTGGTTTTAAAAGCTCATCAGAGGGGAAAATGCGATGAAAACTTTGTTCAGTTAAGGTTAATAATGGCGCACACTCAACATTATTTTCGAATGAACTCACTGTGAAATCATATATCTCACCTGATTATGCGTAGATAAGTCTCAAAGAAATTCCATCTGCTTCAGTCATTTGCTTTACTTTGATCATCAGGACAGGACTGGTAATGACAAATTTCACGTTTCTGTATGATATGAAATTTGAAAAAGAACTACATAATAAAACTTTCACATCAATCTGTATTATGGCTCAGCACCGCACAAGGAAAAAAACTGTCGTTATTTACCTATGGGACTACAAGGCAGGATTGTTAGAGTTTTCAGCTTTTTCCGTACAGATTAGCAATTCTTCTATTTTACTGAAGTGTTCGAATCAGTATGTTCCATTTTAGAATCTTCGGGGCCCCAAAAGAATTTCCTTGAAAATGCCGTTTCGAACAACCGTTATGAAAAGTTATTCATTATATGACTATACATTTTTATTCCTTTATAATATTTTTAATAGATTTAGAAATAAGTTTTAAAATATTAACAAACATTATTTTAATACACATTATCTTCTAACAAACTCTATCCATTACATAAAATTTATGATACAAGAAACCATAAATACGGTAAACAAATTGTCGGTGCCCCTGAATGTATTTAGGTTAAATATTTTCTTAGGGAAAAAATTGTTCATTACTCATAAGCAAAATCATGAATATTTATTGTGCTTTCATTAAAAATAGCTATTTTTTAATTTAATTTTTTTACGGTTCATAGAAAAATTTCTTGATGATTGACACCACTAAGATAGGATTTTTTTTAAATTTCTTTCACACTAATCTATTATTGAATATTGTCCTCCATTTTCAGCGTGACCTCTGACATTAAATGATTCCAACTTCAGACTTCAGTTTGACAGATCGTGTTGCAAGGGTCACTAAGAGAGTGATTCATATGAACACAGGTTAAAAAATTTGTTATTTATTGTCTCTAATTTGAAGGAAAATGAATTCAAAATTGGATATAGCGGTTGTGAAGTCGGTATAAGTAAAACATCGCAAGTATCAATTTTAAATTCCTTACCTATATATTGCGGATCAGCGGATTATCTTCAATTGATCAGTTTGAAAGTTAATATTACCATTATTTTCTGATTTTTGACTATATAAAACAAAGATTTGTTAGGTTGTTGATACCAATAAATGCCATGTTTAAGAATGAATGACAACCCATCAAACCAACAGGCCTATAATCGATTGCATATATATAATACAACTTGCAACTGGCATTTTTAATTGTAACTGGTAAAATTGTTTTTCTGTAACAATTACGAAGAATGAGAACATGAAAACATTCACCCGGATTGTTTAATTATCTTTAACCGAGAAAAGATTAAAGACCATAATCGCTAACAATATAGAAGAAAAAAAATGATAATAATAAAACATAGTTGTTTAATTGAAAGGTTATAGAATTTCGAACTCTAGAATAAAAAAAATTGTTCAAATAATTGTAACTGAGTAAGTAATTAATTATTGTACTGAAAACAGTTGTAAAACCCTGGGAGTTCGAAAAATGAATCACCGAAAACAATTGCAAGTTCAATATTGTTAATATGAGGAACATGTACATTACTATATTTTAAACACCGGAATTGATATTTCTGAAAAACAATAGGACAAAATCTAAAAAGCTTCAAATCCAATAATAATCCATGAATCTACTGATACCTATATCGGATACAATATTTATAATGAGATAATTATTATTCTAATATTAACATAAATCCAATATTTATTATACTAAAAAAATTGCTTCAAATCACATAAAAATAGTTAAATAGTTATTCTAAAAATAGAAAGTCTTAGGAACCAACTTTTGAGTGATATAGTTGATTTTCAAAAAAGTCAATATTTACATCTGGTATAAAATTGTATTAAATTACAACTGGAGTTAATTTTCGTCGGATTGAAATTTCATTATAAGATTATTAATATTATTTAAATTTCTTGCTCTTATTTTGGCATATTATATTCAATGATTATTCAAATATTTGTTTTAATTAAATATGTTTTACATAATTGAAATTAAAAAATTAACTTCTAGAATTTTATCTCTTCTTAAATAGTAAGCATTTTACTAAACAAAATTCATACTACTTGAATAGGTTTGCAAATGTATAAAAAATTAAGAAGTCATCTAGCATCAAGAGGAAGAGAGCAGGCACTTCCTAAATTTAAATTTTTATTGTAAATTTTCTTAATTTTAAAATTAACATACACAGGAATCGATATCACTATAATTTGAGTATCGCTCATAATATAAGTCAATAGAATGCAAATAAAAAAGTACGGAATAGAATTTGGCCTGCACAATAATTGTAAAGTACATCTGAATCGAAAAATACCAAAAAAATATGGCTTGAAAATATAGTTCATATTAATAAGACAATAATTTTTCAAAATAAGATATAAAGAGAAAAATATATATATTTTTTGCTTTGAATATAATATTAGATGTTCTTTATTAGAATTAATGACGCATTTTTTGAGTCTAATGGATATTAATCAAAATAAAAAATTCTGAAAATGAGAAAAATGAATGTTTTTAAAATGCATTACCAACAGATTAATATTCCAAAATTGTTTTTATTGTCGTTTGTACATGTTTTCTTCGAAAATAGTGAACAAGTTGCTTATTTTAGGATATTTCTGATTGATAAAGCGAAATTAATAACCTTTTTAATGGTGTGCAGAAAATGGATGTCCTTTTCAAGCAAATAAGGATTAATACTCTTTGATCGATCAACTGAAGATTGAGCAGATTATTCTACTTCGGAATAAAGATGATGAAAAAGGCTCCATACAAACGCCAGAGTCTAAAAAGGTTTTTTCCAGTTTTCAGCGTCTGGATTTCTAAATTATTTTTAGTCATTCAAGATTTTTTTGTATATATTTTGACCTGACATCAAAGCTTCCTTTCGAATCATTAAAGATTTCAGAATATTATTGGCTCAGCGAAAGAAAAAAGTTAATTTTTTATATCTGTCAATATTAAGCTTACCTTTAATTTCAAAAGAAATTTTTATAATAATAATGTTTTTAGAAATTCTTAAGATCGTGAAATATTTCATATTTAAAATGGATATAAAACTTTATTTTTTGATTATTATTTTTTGATATCGTATTTTTGTTTATTGGTGAAATGATTATCGCAATGAAATTTTGGAACAAAAATTTCAAGATGTTGAATTTTTTAAGGTATTGATTTTTTTACTTCTGAAAAAGAAATGAATAAAGAAAGTAAAAAATAACGAAGAATAAATCAATAGAGCTCTGAAAAGATTTCGTGACAGGACTTAAGGTCATGCTAATGACTGCTCAATTTGATTTTGTTTCCAGTAAACAATGAACTCTGCCGGCAGTTTAACGCTTTTAGTCAGCAACACCGAACTATATTTTGAAACGTAAATATTTTTAAATAATAAAAATCATGGACAGACAAAATTCGAAGAAATATCCAAAAATATTGGAATCTAAAAACACATACTTGCGGATAAGAGCGCCAGAACATCTGGATATTGCTCTCGAAGGACTGATCCGAAAAGTGCTGAAGGAACAGCCTAATATGGATGACATTTACACCTTTGCTGCGGATTATTTCGATACTCTTTTGAAGATTAGGGAAGCGTCGGGTACGTTCATTTAACTTCTTAAGTCTTTCTCTTTCGCACTGAGAAAATCAATACATTTAAATTATCACTAACTATATCTTATCAATTCAATAGCAACCACCTCATAGGGAGATCACTTAAGTTTTTTTTTATAAAACTATTGTTTATAAAGACACCTAAACTTAATTTTCTAAATTTTTTGTAAAGACACTTAAAAGTATCTGTATTAGATATATAGACACTTAGTGTCTATATTAATAAGACACTTAAAGTCCGCATTCGTTGCTTGAAGGAGAATGGGGCAAAAATCGATTTTCTTTTGCAATTGCTTGACATTCATTTCTTGAATTACGGGTAATGACCTTAGTTTACAATCATTTAGCATTTACTGCTGCAGAAAATTTTTTTTAACATTTTCAAGTGACCAGACTTGTTTTTATTTTAATTTTGAAAAAAATTTTGAAACTGTTAGTTTTTACGAAAATAAAATTTTATTTTCGTATTATCTGACAAAGATTAAATACATTATAAATTATAACAATATATAAAATTAAAACTCACTTTATGAATAACTTATATTATTTTAAAAAAGAAAAATTTTTTTAGAAGAAAGAGATGTAAAATAAGTTGAGTTGATTTTTTGTCTTAGTGTAATGTTTAACGAAATTTATTTCTAACTCGGATGCGGTTTAAGATTATAAGTCTGAGTAGAGGTCATGAAATAAAGAAAGTATTAGTTTTATTACTTCAAATTGCCTCGCCCATTTTTCATTCATGGTTTATTGAAGTGACAAATAACATGTATTAAACATTTAATTTTATGATAATATAATGCTTAAAGCCGACTTTATAGGCTAAATAATTTTATATTTTTTATGATATGAGAATTTATTGTAATACAAATTAATCCAGTCTCTTTTTATTTGTCATATTTTATGAAGAATCTGTCATTCATGCAACAATTAAAAAACGATTAACTGAACCTATCTCGAGTATCCAGTTTTTGTTAGATGTACTTATTCTAATTCTGTGTACATTATTCTAGAAGAAAAAAAAAATTTGTATATTTATCAAATCAAGGACTTATATTGCAACCTCATGAGATTTAATTGCTATAATAATGAGATATAATAATTATAATGATAAATTCCTTGCAGCTGTTTATAAATGTTTTAAATTTGCAAATTTAAATAAAGTAATTTTACTTTCGTGATTTCTACCTTTTTTTAGGAATAAAAAAATTTTCAACCCAGAATCTTTGTCCTTTTCATTACGATGAGGATGCTGATGAAATGATCAAGCTGGCATCAAGTTTCACAAAACGGGGAAAGGAGCCAAAATGTATAACTAAAATGTACAGAACTTTAACCCTAAAAGATTCTGATATAAGGAAAACTGAAAAGAATTCAGCAAGAACAATATCCAGAAAAGATGAAGTAAATAATATAAAATACGATGATTTCGGCAATTTGCGGCATAAACCCTTCAACGAATCTCATAGTGAAAATGAAGAATCAGAGAATTTAACTAGTGGAACTATAGATTTGATGAATCTGATGCAAGACAATCTTATTCCGAAAGAAACTGAATTGAATTATAATTTGGACCAATCATCATTTGCAAAGTTAAATTGCGTAGAAAAAGCAACAAAGACTGCATCTTCCAATTTGATTAAATCTGACGATGAAACTGTTGGAAATGCAAAAGAGATAAATTATTTCTATGAATTTCCAAAAAATAACACGCAATTATTGGAAGAGAAAGAAAATGAAAGTGGAATCCCGATTTCCAGAGAAAAAAAATTTAAAAATATCAAAGACTCCACTAATGAAAACAATTCATGTGAATCGGAATATCAACAAAATGTAACAGATTTGAATTCCAGCCATGTAAACTCAACTCAAGTGAACGAAAAGATAACCAATGAAATTGACATTGACGAAAACAAAGACGATCGATTAAAGATAAATTATATTCCAATCAAGCAAACACAACAAAATCAAGAACTAGAAGCAAATGACAAGAGTGACATGCTGGAGATGAAAAAGGCAACAGATTATAGCTGCCTTTTAATAAATGAAAATATTGCTGAAAAAGAAATAAAATTTCTTGAAGATAAAATTACAGATGTTTCTGACTTGTCATTGTATGACACTCTAAATGAATTGAACACTGAAAAAACTCTGAAATTAGACCAAAACAAAAATAATGGGGAAAAAAGAGATATATATGAAAACAAATCTTTGGGTGAAAAGTTATTAATTTCAGAGCCTATCACTTTACACACTGGAACTATTTCTGATATTCAAAGTTTCATCGAACATGAAAAGCAGTTTTCAGATACATTCAAAGAATGTGATAAAGCTGTTGTGATGTCAGATACAGAATTTTCTTTGCATGAGAAAGATGAATCAGAATTAGAGATGAAAAAAGATATTTCTGATCCAGTGATAAGAGAAAGTCAAATTATTAATGAAGATATACATAAGAGAATATCCGATTCCATAAGTGTAAACGAAGAAATTAGTTTGAATGATGTAACGGAAAAAATAACTCCTGTTGAGTTTACATTACCGAAAATGAGAAATACTATTGAAGCTGAAGACGAAAATAATGACGATCAAGATGTAAATTCCAGTACTACTTCTAATGAATTTGAATTTGAGATTTATCCTGTCAAAGATCCAGATACTTTAATCTCTGAAAAACAAGATGATTCTGATACTATTGATGAAGAATCTGTAAAAGACGTCAGAAAATCAATGACTTCCAAAACAGAAGAATTGATTGATGCGGCTAATAAAAGTCAGATGATTGAAGAAGTAGAATCAAATTTTATTCAATCCTATGATTTGGAGCAATACAAAAATCTGGTTGAAGAAATTTTTAAACCAGATATTGTTTTACAATTGGATACAAACAAGTCTGATAAGTCAAGAATTGAGAAAGAAAATGAACTTACTTCTGGGAAAGAATTTCGAGTTCAAGACGTAATTATGAATGAACATGTTTCAGGAAAAACAGAAAATAAAAGAATGGAAATACAAATGAAATCTGAAAATATAGAAAATTATCAGATGAATGATATTAACGAAAACAATAGCTTTATCAACGACAACATAAATGCAGTTGATGGAGAATGCTATGACAAAATTAAATATATGAAAGAAGTAGAACTAAATGTTGAAATCAAACCAGTAAAAACTGAATACATACCAGAATGTCAAAATATCGGAAACGAAATAATTCAAACGAAGAATAATATCAAGGAAATAGAGGAGGACGTTCTTCTGCTGTCTACAAAACTTGAAGCTGAAATCAAAGAGAATGTTAAAAAAAATTTGAGATCGGATGTTGAATCTGATTTTGAAGTAGTGGTTGATGTAGGTGTGGAGTTGCTTGAGGAAGAAAAAGAATTAGAAACATTAAAATTGATTAAAGCTGCTACTATAATTCAAAGTGGATTTAGGAGATTTCAAAGGAAAAAAATTTCTTCAAGGGTAAACACATTTTATATAAAAGTAATATTTATTATTCCTTTTAATTGTCATTAACCTATGTTCATTTAACATTAGCTGTTAAAGATTCTATTAATAAAATTGCATTATTAGTCTTCTTTCATTAGTAAAATAAAAGATGTACCCAATCATCGATGTACCAATTCATGTAACCATTCTTCCATTTTCAGAAATTTTTAACATCATATTTTAATAGTTGATCTATCAATTAAAAATTTGTGACATAAATATATATAGAAAAAGAATTAAAATCTAAAATAAAACTAATAAAAGTATTTTGTTTATAGAATTATATCTTGAGTTTACCATCATCATTTTCCGCAAATCTTTATTCTTTTGAATAATAATGTAATCTAATTTATTTTATGTCAAACTCTGCCGTTTATGCTCATTATTTCATTTCATTCATTCAACAATCTTAATGTTTAATTTAAAATATTAATCTTATACAATCAAATATTGCTAGTTTGATATTGTAAAAAAAAATTGATCTTAGCGATGAGTAACCTTAACCTAATTTTTTTTATTCAAAACAGAGTTTCAAAACTGAATAAGATTTTAGATTTGTGATTTTCTTTTTCCGATCGTCTTTATCTTATGGAAACATATTTATATTGATATTAGTTACATTGATATCGAGATTTGCGAATCTATCGTTTACATTCCAATTGTATAGAATATACTTTAATTGCAGCTGAAAGTACTTAAAATAGAAAATATAACTGATGCTCCAAGCGAAGATTTTACTGTACCAGAAGAGAAGTTGAAATCAGATTTACCAGTTGAAGCCGTGACGAAAACAGAGATGTCAGAAAGCATTGATTTCAAACTTTCCTCAAAAAATGCCGATATGGGAGATAAAAATAAGAATTTAAATCGTAGTGCCACAAAACCAGTTCTCGGTATCGATTCGCTAGGTTCGTGTTGATGTTCATCTAGCTTAAATACAAATATGATCTAAATATATAAATTTATTTTTCAAAAAGTATAAAATTTTAAGATTATGATTTTCTTATGCTAAATATTCTCTTATCTTCTTCGCCCATACATAAATTTCGGAATCAAGTATCGGAGTTACTGATACATCTCTAGTTAACTTTCAGATCCCACTAAAAAAATATCATTGCAGAGGACAAAATCTTTAACAACTATTCGTTCCGTTAGGGGTGATTTCGAAGTGTGGAATCAACTTGTATTGGAATTAGAAGAAGCAGCTACTAAAATACAATCCAATTATAGACGGTAGCGTAAATATTCGTTTTGCCAGGAAGAAATCAAATTCATTTATTTTTTCTATACTTTTAAATTAATTTTTTATGATTTCATTATACGAGATGAATATTACATAATGCTATTTATTTTTGTTTAGTTACAAATCTCGGAAGAAGTTGAAAAGAGAAAATGCTGTACAGCTAACTGTAGATTCTACGGATTCTATTGAATCAACATTACTTACCGAATGCCAGGAATTAAATGAGAGAAGCACAGGAGAATTTCATGACAGCATTGTGCTTCCTATCTTCCCAAAATAATAGCATAGCTTGAAGAGAAATTGTTTCAATAAACTCTACTATTAAATTTACCTTTCCATGTCATTAAATGTTCCTGTTGCAATTATTCGCTTAATGTCAATATAATAATTAAGAATCAGAAATTATTTGATTTTATTTTTAGCATAGCATTCAAAAATCCATCGATAACGTTCCTCGTATTTCTTTAACTTAAAGAAAAAAAAAACAGAATTCTCGTCCTTAGAATTTTAAGGCAATGCCGCCACTATTAATCAATATGTTTTTAATAATCATTTCTTTGTGCTCGAGCAAGTTTTAATTTTATCGCGGATGCATTTTCTCAGACCTTGAGTGACCTACTCTTGAGTAACGGTCCTGTTCCGTGGTTCTGATTTGTCAAAAGTATGTGTGTAACGAATACGTAAATGAATATTTTTATAGACAGTTGAATATTTTGTTTTTTTTTTTTTTATAAAGAGTTAAACCTAAAGTTTAATGGTTATTTAAAAGAAATAATTTTAAATTTTGAATATTTATTGATTTATCAATTTCTCAATGACTATATAATTTATATTCATAAGTTTGAAAAAACTCATTAATTTTTTGATCACGCAAATAATTTTTACTATCATGGTACTTAGTCTGCCTTTCTAATAAATTAAGACCTAGTAAGGAGTGAGAAATTTATTTTAATTCTGAAATATTGGCTGATTGTATATTTCTATATCACCTTAAGAGAATAAAGGAAAAGTAAGTTTCTAGTCTTTGATATGTGAATATTTTTTACATAATTAATGAGCCTTCTAGTACAGTTTGATAAATTTTTAAAAGCAAAATAAATAATATATTGTATAATATATATAATTTTATATCATTGACATAAGAGTAAAATTTTCATAAAATTATATTTTATATATTCTAATAAAAA